>JZKD02S1673584.1:620428-634855 GCA_000966675.3 Picea glauca | reverse complement strand
CATAATTTTATCCTTCAGTAACTTCAAATGTATAAGAATATTGCTAGGTCACATTCAATGTATGACTCTAATCATCCATTTGTATCCAGAAATGACCCATTTCCAAGGAAGAGAGGTCACTTAGACTTCCATAATTAAGGATGAAGAGTAAAAGATGTAGATTCAGTAAGGATTATTATGTCATCATGTATATATACCTGGTAATATCATGGTGCAAAGTCAAAGTTTTATCACTCGTTTTAATCCCATTAAGGGAAACACATGCAATGTGTGTCACTTGGATCCTACTACATACCGACTCCCAAAATTGAGTTGCAAAAAAATAATGAAGAAATAAATGATTATGAACTATATTAAAAGTCACTTTTTCCATATGATTCAAACACCAATAAGCATGCATCTTTCTTAGTTACATAAAACTCTCCACAACATGTGCATTATTAGAAGAACCTTTGTAATGATTTTTTTTCAAGCTTGTTTATCAAGTTTGTTCATTAACTTTGACTTCAAGAATGATAGTGCACTAAACATTCTCTCATCCTCCACTAGCTACATGTAATGCTCTTTTAGTCTTGAAATAAAAAAATATAATTGCATTAAAGGAATGTCGATCTCATGTTAATATGAATCCTTTGATGAACACATAGGAACGTAATGCATAGACCATTTTTCTCGTCGCTTAGGTAAGTAGAGCTCAATTCCATTTCTAGATAACTAATAAGTCTTTTCAAAGAAAACATAAAATAAACATAGTAGATACTAAAAGGTGAAGTTGCTTAAGTCACGCCACAAAGTGAAAGGAAAAAAAATTTGCTCCTAATTAATATAGAAAGGAAAATCTCTTAGGAAAGTTTCTTGTATTTTAAAGAAGTCAAGTTCAAGTGCAATCACTCCTTCACAACCTTTATTTAAAATGGAAGTGATTATGGACATCAAACCCTATCAAGCTGAGATTGTTGTTTTTAAGTTGAATCATTGGTTGCAACAGTTAGAAGTGTACTTTAGTGTCCATAATATAGATGAAGAGTAGACACTTTCATTTGATCGATTGAAACTAGAGGCCCATGCACTAACCTAGTGGGAAACCGACATGAAGACATTTAGGTTGGAGGGTGATCCACTAGTAACAAGTTGGAGGTGTTTAAAACCCTCATCGAGTCCCAGTTTTATCCTATTGGGTGTGTAGAGGACTAGTGGATCCATTGTCATCACTTCATGGAAAGGCATTGGCATAGTGTTCTAGAGTACACTACCAAATTTAGGAAGATGGTGATCATGTTGGGTATCTCTTTGAAGAACTCATATGTACTCCTAAAGTATTTGGGAGGTCTACATAGTCATTTGTGAAAGTAGGTGATTCTCTTCAAACCAAGGACCATTGATGAGACCTATGTAAAAGAAAAATACTTGGAGAACATATGCCATAAGAAAGGAAAACCCAATGGTTCTAAACAAAATGACCACCAAGATGCTTCCAACAAGGGGAAAAAAAAGTGGAAAGGAAAAGAAAAAAAGACTAGAGTCACTCCACGTTAGTGCAAGGATCCAAACAACCATTGCAACCATTGTAATATGGATGGTCTCATCAAAGATAAGTGTTGGAAGATATATCTAGAGATAAATCCAAAGAAAAATAAGAAACGATGTCAAAAAGAATAACGTGTTAGCAACGGATTCCAATACTCTAGAAGAGAGTGGCTTGGATGTGGATGAGAAGTTTTTACGCACTTTAGTGCAAAAGGAAATGAATTTGAGCATCCTTCATCACATGGAAACGAAGAATATGAAAAAACTCTTCCATATTAAGATGTAGGTCAAAAATACCAAGGTAGATGCTCTATTCAATTCCAATTCATAGGCCAACCTCATATCAGCCTCATTTGTAAAATGTTGTGGATATTCCAGTAGAATAGTTCATCACAACATATCTGATAAATAAAATTGAAATCTACCATTGGACACACATTTTGGATGCAATTTTGAGAAATATCCTAAGGGTTGAGGAGTGCGCAGTAAAGACACATTCATTATCAGAGCGTGCAGTAAAGGCGCATTCATGATCGAGAGAACAAAAAAGCACATAAGAAGATAAAATAAGGAAATAAAGCAAGGAAATAAAAGCAATGAGATAAAGTAAAGAGATAAAGCAGGAAAAACAACATGTAGATGAAAATAAAGGAAAAGCAACATGCAAGAGAAACTGAAGGAAAAGAAGCATGCATATGCCAAGGTAGGAAAAGCACGCATGAACTATGTGTTGTCATGAGTTGTAATGAGTCATAATGAGTTGTCATAGGGTTTTGTTATAAGCTAGTATGGTTTTGAGCCCTAAAATCTATGTATAAATATGTAATGGGTTGGGAAGAATAGATTGGTGTTGTTTATGAGAGAATAGGTTGAGAATGAGAGATATTTTATGTCTCAAGGGTTAGGGGAGAGTTTGCAGAGAGTGTCTTTCACTGCAGAGAAGCTAGGAAGGATGGGGAATGATATCATGATGTATTTATTGTAGCACAGTGCACAAGACTGAGATGATTACATGAATAATAATAAAGAAGCCAGTCGTTCTGGACGTAGCCCAAGAATTGGGTGAACCACCTTAAATTCTGTGTTTGAATGTATCTTTTGATTTGATTGTTCATGGGAGTTATGTTTATGCATGATTAGATATAGATTTTATTTTTATATGAATGATGCACAATAGTTTGAATGTTCCATTGAATGGTCGATGTCGAGATCTACCTTATAATGGTGTTGTATAATTGAGTTTATCAATTAATCAAGAGATGAGAGACAAAAAATATTGCACATAGGGTATATAAGTATTAGTAAACATGTTGATTGTACCTCAATTCCCCTCATCCCTATAGAAACTTGGTTCCTGCAGTCCCAGTAGATACCTCAGATGAGACTTCACTTGCATCTAGGTGATGCCGAAAGGGACGGTATATGAAGGGTTTTGTTGGTTAGAGAAGTTGAACCTAGAGTCTTACAATCGTGCACCAAAAAATGGTTTTGATTCCAGGACTTAGAATATGTAATTGAGGGAATATTTTGGAGGCCGACTAAGAAAGAGATCGTCGAATGGATGTAAAGGAAGGAATGAGAATTTTCCTGAGCAGATAATATAAGCCCTTAGATGAGAAATGAATAATGGTTGTAAATATATGTGTTCACAAAGCCGCATGAGATTTTCTTTTGCAAATTTCCGATTATTTTTACTAAATGGTTAGAAAGATTAGTGGGGAATATTGTACTGCAATGTTGAGGAACTGAACTCGTGAGTTAGTAGGACAATTGAATTATGTAAGTAATAAGACTTTCCACACAGTCAATTTCTGGTTAAATAACATACCAGGGCGTTATATCATGAACTATATAGAAAGTTACTTTTTCCATATGATTCAAACAACAATAAGAATACATCTTTCTTAGTTACATAAAACTCTCCACAACATGTGCATTATTAGCAGAGCCTTTGTAATGAATTTTTTTTCAAGCTTGTTTATCAAGTTTGTTCTTTAAATTTGACTTCAATAATGTTAGTGCACTAAACATTCTCTCATCCTCCACTAGCTACATGTAATGCTCTTTTAGTCTTGAAATAAAAAATATAATTGCATTAGAGGAATCTCTATCTCATGTTAATATGTATCCTATGATGAACACATAGGAACCTAATGCATATACCATTTTTCTCTTCACTTAGCTAAGTAGAGCTCGTTTCCATTTCTAAATAACTAATAAGTCTTTTCAAAGAAAACATAAAATAAACACAGTAGATACTAAAAGGTGAAGTTTCTTAAGTCATGCCACAAAGTGAAAGGAAACAAATTTTTTTCCTAGCACAATAATGCATAAGAGGAAAAGGGTCCTAATTAATATAGAGAGGAAAATCTCTTAGGACAAGGTCCTATATTTTAAATAAATTAAGTTCTAGTGACATCACTCCTTGACAACCTCTATTTAAAATGGAAGTGCTTGTGGACATTAAACCCTATGAAGGTGATATTTTTGTTGTTAAGTTGAATCATTGGTTGCAATAGTTAGATGTGTATTTGAGTGTCCATAATATAGATGAAGAGTAGACACTTTCATTTGATCGATTGAAACTAGAGGGTCATACACTAACTTGGTGGGAAAGCCACATGAAGACATTTAGGTTGGAGGGTGATCCGCGATTAACAAGTAGGAGGTGTTTAAAACTCTCATCAAGTCCCATTTTTACCCTATTGGGTGTGTAGAGGACTAGTGGATCCATTGTCATCACTTCATGGAAAGGAATGGGCATAGTGTGCTAGAGTGCACCACTGAATTTAGGAATATGGTGATCATGTTGGGTATCTCTTTGAATAACTCATATGTACTCCTAAAGTATTTGTGAGGTCTACATAGTCATTTGTGAAAGTAGGTGATTCTCTTCAAACCAAGGACCATTGATGAGGTGTGTGTAAAATAAAAATACCTCGAGAACATATACCATAAGAAAGGACAACCCGATGGTTCTAAACAAAATGACCACCAAGATGCTTCCAACAAGGGGAAGAAGAAGTGGAAAGGAAAAGAAAAAAATACGAGAGTCACTGCATGTTAGTGCAAGGATCCAAACAACCATTGCAACCATTGTAATATGGATGGTCACATCAAAGATAAGTGTTGGAAGCTACATCTAGAGATAAATCCAAAGAGAAATAAGAAAGGATGTCAAAAAGAAGAACCCATTAGCAACGGATTCCAATACCCTAGAAGAGAGTGGTTTGGATGTGGATGAGAATATTTTATGCACTTTAGTGCAAAAGGAGATGAATTTGAGTAGCCTTCATCACATGGAAGTGAAGAAGATGAAAAAAATATTCCATATTAAGATGTAGGTCAAAACTACCAAGGTAGATGCTCTATTCAATTCTAATTCATAGGTCAAACTCATAGTAGCTTGATCTGTAAACTATTGTGGATATTCCACTAGAATAGTTCATCACAACATATCTCATAAATACAACTGAAATCTACTGTTGGACATGCATTTTGGATGTAGTTTTGAGAAATATCCTAAGGGTTGAGGAGTGCGCAGTAAAGGCGCATTTATGATCGAGAGAAAAATAAAATCACATAAGAAGATAAAGCAAGGAAATAAAGAAAGGAGATAAATCAAGGACATAAAGCAAGAAAAACAACATGCAGGCGAAAATAAAGGAAAAGCATCATGCAAGAGAAATTGAAGAAACATAAGCATGCATATGCGAAGGCAGGAATAGAACGCATGAACTATGTGTTGTCATGAGTTGTAATGACTCATAATGAGTTGTCATAGGGTTTTTTGATAAGATAGTATGGTTTTGAGCCCTAAACTCTATGTATAAATATGTAATGGGTTGGGAACAATAGATTGTTGTTGTTGCTAAGAGAATAGGTTGAGAATGAGAGATATTCTATGTATGAAGGGTTAGGGGAGAGTTTTCATAGAGAGGCTTGCACTGCAGAGTAGCTAGGAAGGATGGGGAATGATATCGTGATGTATCTATTGTAGCACAGTGCACAAGCCTGAGATGATTGCACGAATAATAATAAAGAAGCGAGTCATTGTGGACGTATCCCAAGGATTGGGTGAACCACCTTAAATTCCATGTCTGAATGTATCTTTTGATGTGATTGTTCATGGAAGTTATGTTTATGCATGATTAGATATATCTGTGCTTTTTATATGAATGATGCACAATAGTTATGAATGTTCCATTGAATGGTCTATGTCGGAATCTACATTATAATGTGTTCCATTAAATGGTCTATGTCGGAATCTACATTATAATGGTGTTGTATAATTGAGGTTACCAATTAATCAAGGGATGAGAGACACAACATATTGCATACATGGTATATAAGTATCAGTGAACATGTTGATGACCTCACTTCCCCTCATCCCTATAGAAACTTGGATCCTGCAGTCTCAGTAGATACCTCAAATGAGACTTCACTTACATCTAGGTGATGCTGAAAGGGATGGTATATGAAGGGTTTTTTTGGTTAGATAAGTTGAACCTAGGGTCTTACAATCATGCACCAAAAAATGGTTTTGTTGCGAAGACTTAGAATATGTAATTGAGGGAATGTTTTGGAGGTCGACTAAGAAAGAGATCGTCGAATGGCTGGAAAGGAAGGAATGAAAATTTTCTCGAGGAGAGAATATAAACCCTTAGATGAGAAATGAATAGTGGTTGTAAAGGTATGTGTTCACAAAGTTGCATGAGATTTTCTTTCGCGAATTTCCAATTATATTTACTAAATGGTTAGAAAGACTAGTGGAGAATACTGGGAGATATTGTACTGCAACGTTGAGGAACTCGACTCTTGAGTTAGTAAGACAATTGAATTCTATAAGTAATAAGACTTTCTACGTAGTTGATTTTGGGTTAAATAACATACCGCGGGTTTATATTATGGAATTTGCAGTAGATTCTACCTAGTCATATAGTGTTGCAGAAATAGATTTATTCAAGGTTCCGAGCGGAAGGTTTATGAAAGCATTGGATACCTGGAAAAATATTTTGTTGTGTGACAAATTTGTGATGACAATGGAATTTGATTTCTAAGGGCCTACATGCACATAGGGGAACTGGGCGATGACCAAGGGATGGTATGAAAGTAGAAAATAATGAACAAAGAAATGAAGAAGGAAGGGAGGAACTGAGGATGCATAGAAATGAGGAAGGTATATCAGAAGAAGAAGATGATTTTGGAGTACTACACAGTGGAAAAAGGTACAATAGGTTGAAGATTGGGGATGAGGAAGGAGAGATGCACAATGAGTATGAGAGGAGGGAACCATGCGCAATAGTCTAGATCGTAGAAATACCACACACAAAATAGAGGAAGAGGATTCTCAGTTTAGTTTTATAGTAGAAGAGTCCTTAAGTCCAACTCACACTGGATCCTATGGCGATTCCATGACCCCATGTGTGTCACTGATATTTGAGGTAACATCCAAAGATTTTCAAAATCACTTGTAGTTAGTTGAGGAAGACAAAGTAGTAGTAGCCAGAGCAGTGGAAGTAGTGCGTCGATTCAGAGTCAACCAACATCGTTGAGGGAAGGTACTACAAAATACAACATGACAGGGTTAGACAACACATTGAGACTACCTGATTTCCAGGGAGTTTGGTCGGAGGATCCATAACAACATCTATTTGTATTTAAGACAATTTGGGTTCCGAAGAATGTTGAGGATGAGGTCGTAAAGATTTCACAATTGGAAACAATGTTAAGAGGCTGCACATTAGTATGGTACATGAAACTGCAGAGTACTACACGTAAAGGTCAAGAAAGGACATTGGCATAAATTAGAAAAGCATTGTTAAAAGAGTTCAAGAAGTCAATGTATGAGTCGTAGTACATCGCATAATTGAAGGAAATCAAACAAGTGCGTATTGAATTAGTTTGAGACTACGATCAAAGATTTAAGTATTTAATGGGTAGGTTGACAATCTAGATTCTTCATCAAAAACACTAGGAATGGTTTATTGCAGGACTATTGCTACACATTTGTTGCTCGTTGGTGGAACAAAAGGTTACGTCGCAACCCGAATCCTTGGATATTGCGATGAAGCTAGAATAATCTCCCGTAAGGGATGGTGGGGAGATGGCTCAAGTCCAAACACAATTAGTTTCCTTGACAATTCAATTAGCTGAACTGATGAAAGGAAATGAGAATAAGTAACAAGTTTGGTGTGTCAAGTGTAGAACTGAAGGCCACCATAAGAACAAATGCCCAACCTTCGCACAATATTTGACAGCTGGAGCACTGAACCCATTACTAGAAGGGGGGTATTTTGAAATATGTAAGAAAAGGGGCCATCATCCACATGATTGTCCATTGCTATAGAAATACCAAAGTACACTAAGGAATCTGTTTTGTAACTTTTTCAGGTCAGTAGGGAACAAAGCGAAGGATTGTCGCACATTCAATTTGATGAGAGAGCACACTTCATATATGTGTTGGATTCAGGAGGAGAATGCTACGATAGAAGGATGTGGTACACAGTATAATAATCATAAAGGATTTAATCCAAGAAACTGAGGAGGATTTGGTAGAGGAATTTTTGGAAGAGGAGGTAAAGGTCCAATAATTTACTAAAATTGTGATCAAATGGGGCACTTAGCTCGTCATTGCCTGAATCCTCGTACAACCTAAACATATTGTAGAGCAATGGATCATGCGACAAAAGATTGTCCTCAAATACTTGCAAAATGGTAGGAAAGAGGGAATAAGAACTAGAACCCAAATCAAAACGTACAAAATATATCAATTGAGAAACACAATGAAGGACCTAGAATAGAAGGTGTCAAGTGTGAGGGAGATAGAATAGGGGATGATGTGACAAATGGAGGGTGGCATGTTGAGAAATGGGTAAGGAAATCAACAGGGCCTATGCTGACATTTGAACCACAATTTCAAAAGAAGACATATCAGAGGAAAATAAAAGAGATACTAGGACTAGATTGGGTAGCATCAACATCACTTGTGCCTCCTATGGTCAACATGCCTCTGGTATGTGATCATACTATGCCAGAAAATCTGCTTGAGAAGGTAAGTACTCTAAGAGATTTTCTGAGAAGTTATGTATAATTGATGAAAGATGAAATTGCATTGAATAAATTATGTGAAATGATTGATCATTGTGCACAAGAAAGGAAAATTCCTACCACACATAGGGTAGTGAATCGGTTACTATGCAAAAAAAGGACCAATAGAGAGTTCATACTAAGTGCACAGATTGATGAATATGATGTGGACAATGTCATTTTAGACTTGGGTTCCGATGTAAATGTGTTACCAAAGTAGACATGGGAAATGATGGGGAAACCCAAGTTTATATGGTCTCCCGTCTAGTTAAGATTGCAAAACCAACATAAGATAGTACCAATTGGTTAATTGATGGGGATACTTTTGAATCTAGATGGGTTGTGCAATATAGTAGACTTCGAAGTCATTGAAATCATGGACGATAGTCATCCATATCCACACTAATTGGGTTATAATGTGCTTTTTACAATCAGGAAATTATTAATCTGAAGAGGAGGGAAATGATATTTGAGGTAGGAGACTTAAAATTTATTGTGCCATTGGATCCAATAAAAGAAACGAGGTACATAGAACCAACAAAAGGGAATAAAATTGAAAACATGTATAATACAATTGCATGAATGGATGACTATGTTAACCCCACTAAATATGGTGCACTAAGTTGGATAAGCATTAGCTCATGTGTGTTGAACACAAAGGAAGGTTTTGAACATTGGTAGTGAAGGATGCACAAAGTACCTAGTGGATGATGTGCCCACATTACTCAATCGTTGTGCTAGATTGGAATGGAGTTATGTGACCCACCCAAGTATGATGGCTTGACTGACATAGACTATTTCATATATAGGCATTTGAGTTGCAGATACTTGAACAAAAAAGATTGTTGGCATTAGATGTTGTCTTGAAGGCCACTCCAGTCAAATGGTGGGATGCACACAAGGAAGGAATAGAAGACTGGCAACAATGTAGAAGATTGATGCAAGTTAGATTCAGTATCGAGGTGGAATATACTGTGCAAAAGTATACAAAGATAGGTGATCCAACTGATCATGTTGAGTCGTGAAAAAATATATGGAGATAAATACCGAAGAAGGAATGAATGCACATGTTTATACATACATTGGATACAATTCCTAAGAACTGGTACCTAGAACTAGAAATGCGTAGAGAAACAATGAATTGGGACCAACTATTTCAAAGGTTTAAGGTAACATTTACATTTGAACATGATATCCATTACTAGATGCAACTTTGCATGCCATTATAACTAATATCATTTCAGAAGAAGGGCCAATGGAAGTAGTACCTATGTGTAGTGTGCACAGAACTTATATGATTGTTCATGAATTACTGGAATGTTATAATGTTGCTAAATAAGAACAAGATGAAGAAGATCCCAAGACTATACAAGTACCTAGAAATGAGAGAGAATGTGCAGTAGAAGGACCAAAGCTTGAATTTGTTGCATATGCACAACCACTAAAGACACTGAAGGTAAATATTGGGACAAAATAAAATCCAAAATTTGCAGAGATAGGCGATTACTAGAATGATGGAACTATGGAGAAGATTGAAGATTTATTATATGAGTATCAATATATATATTCCCAACTACATTCTCAGAAATGAAAGGGATAGATAGGGAGTTAAGAGAAATGACGATCCATTTGCAACTAGGTGCTAAGCCAGTAAGACATAAACATTATAGACTGAATCTGAAATATAAAGAGAAGGTAAAGGCATAAATAGAACGAATGTTAGAAGCTAGAATCATTGAACCAGTCATGTAATCAGAATGGATAAGTCCAATGGTAGTGAAATATAAGAAAACAAGGGGACTCCGGATTTGTGTAGACCTAAGGAAGATAAATGATGCATGTCTGCATGATCCATTTCCAACACCGTTTACAGACAAAGTCATAGAGAATGTTGGAGGGAAGGAGGCCTATTCTTTCAAAGATGGATTTTCAAGATATCACTAGAATAAAATTGTGCAAGAAGACAGACATAAGACTACCTTTGTGACAGAGTTGGGAAGCTATCAATACACAATAATGTTTTTTGGGTTGAAGAATGCACCTGCAGGTTTTTTAAGAGTAGTTGTCACATATTTTAAGGAATTTATTCATAAGTTCCTTGAAGTTTACTTAGATGATTGGACTATTTTTAATCTATTGAAAGATCACATATAAGTACTCAGGTTAATGTTGGATAGGTGTAGACAATTGCATATTTCAATGAATTTGAAAAAATGTATTTTCTGCGTGCCTTTTGGAATTTTGTTGGGCCATGTGGTATGTAAGAAAGGCTTATTAGTGGATCCTACCAAGGTTGCAGTGATTTTGGACTTACAACCACCCAATTTAGTCAGAAAATTGATAGAAACCATGGGTCATACATGATACTACAAGAATTTCATTAAGAGTTATGCACATATTACAAAACTTATGGAGAAGTTGTTGAATAAAGAAGTTAAGTTCCAGTGGAATGAAGACTGTTAGAAAGATTTGGATACATTGAAGCAGAAATTAGTGACCATGTCAATATTGATATTTATGGATTGGGGAAATAAATTTAATGTTCATGTGGACATGTCATATAGAGATTTAGGCATAGTATTATCTTATCCAGGAGAAGGAGACATAAACCATCCAATTGAATTTGCAAGCAAGAAGTTTCCAACAAAAAAAATAATTCCACTACCATAGAACAAGACAGACTAGCAATGGTATTAGTAGTGTAGAAGTTTAGACATTATTTGTTGGGTTCTAATTTTAATATGTATACATACCATTTCGGACTAAGATAGTTCATGACCAAGCCAATCTTGAGGGGGAAGAATATGCAGATGGTTGATGTTGTTCCAGAAATATGATTTTGAGGTTGTTGTGAAACTGGGGGAAATTGAATGCAGGACCAGATCACTTATCACACATACTATCAAGAGAATATGTAGGGAATATAGATGAAATTTTTTCATATGCACAATTATTTGCAGTTAAAATGGTGGACGACTACTTCACAAACATTGTGTAGTTTTTAAGTACATGAATGGCCCCATTAGACATGACGATTGCACAAAAGAAATAATTAGTGGTTAAATTAGTGGACTACTAGCTAATTGCAAGGAACTTATACAAGTTAGGTGCATATGGGATATTAATACAATGATTTTTAGAGAATGAAAGGCCAATGATACTCTCAAAAGCACATGAAGGAATTGCATGAGGACACTATGTAGGTAAAGTGACCGCGCATAAGCTTTTATGCATAGGGATCTAGTGGCCCACACTTCACAAGGATGATAAAGAATACTATCAGGAATGTGATGTTTGTTAAAAGGTGGGAAAACCATCCAGAAGGAAGGATATGCCTTTGCACCTCCAGTTTAAGTTGCATGTATTTGATAAATGGGAAACATACTTTGTTGGATCAATTAACACACCAATGAGAAGATCAGGAGCGAGGTATATAATCACTGCGACAAAGTATTTGAGTAGATGGGAAGAAGCAACACCAGTTTCATACTACACCACAGAGACTATCGTGTGGTTTCTCTTTGAGAATGTAGTTAGACAATTTGGATTCTCGCACAGTTTACTGAGTGATCAGGGGACACACTTCCTGAATAAGACAATTGCAACATTGACTAGGGAATTTCAAATTCATCATCGAAGGAGTACGTTGTATCACCCTCAGGACAATGGGAAAGTAGAAGCCTTTAATAAAATTCTGGAGAATGCTCTAACAAATATCTGCAACGTAGTAAGGGATGATTGGGACTTAAGGATGCCTGCAGTATTATGGGAATATAGTACTATAATTAAAAAGTTGACAAGACATACACATTTTATGTTGGTATATGGACAAGAAGTAGTAATGCTAATGGATTTTATTGTTCCTAGCATACACGTTGCAACAATTACTGATCTTTCAGACTATGGCTCAATAGAGGAGATGTTGTCACAATTGCTAAAGCTTGAGGAAGACCGATTTGTCACAAGGTTCCATTAGCAAGTTCATAAAGAAAGAGAAAAGGCATGGCACAATAGACATATTAAACAAAAATGTTTCAAGTGAGGGACTTAGTATTACTATACTACAACAAGTTTATGCAACATCTAGGAAAGTTTAGAATGCATTGGTTAGGACCATACATAATTAAGTATGTGATAGAGGTAGGTGTTGTGCAGTTGGAAACAAGGAATGGTGAAGTCCTGGGAGGAATGGTGAATGGCATTCGACTGAAACTTTAAAGGGACAACTGACCTCCCACACACTGTGTTGAATTTCGCAAGAAAAATTGTACTATAGTAGTGTATTATAGTAGGAAAAAGGACAAAAATAAATAAAAAGTGGGAAAAAGAGAAAATAAAAACAAAGGAAAAACATGAAAAAATTAAGTTACAATGATAGTAAGTGCACAAAATAAGTGAGTGTCATGCAGATGGATGAAACTACACCGAGTAGGGGGATTACATGCATAAGCCAAAAAAAATACACATAACATGACCAACAAGGATGTTAAAGGCATTAAAAGGCAACACCAACTATTAAAAAACATTAATGACAAAGCATAAATATGGCACATCTAGTCATAAATGGAAAAAGTCGTCAGGGATCGTGACAGACTAGAAGTACAAGGAAAAACTCCAACGATAGATTTGGTAACAAAGCAACATTAAATCATGCATTGAGAACACCATTGGTGGATTAGACCGTTAGTTCAGGTGCAGATGTACAAGGACAATTTTTGAAGGGTTCTATAAGCACACCGAGGGTTAACAGGGAAAGGTTATTTTCATGCATAAGCACTGTGAGAATATAGAGAAGACTATATGTGAACCATGGCTGAAAGAAATCAATTGTAAAGTAAAAAAGGGACCATCAGTCATAGAGAGAAATGGAATCACCAAAATTTTGGGCACCAACTGTCGTAACACAAAAGCCATCCTGAATGCGACGATCGATCACACCAACATTCAAGGAAACGCCCAGAGCTTTAGCTTCATAGCCGAGGTTTCCCATGGATTACATATCTCCAATAAAGGACACCACACCATAGGTTAGACCACCCAAGGATGCCAAGTACCTACTGGTTATGCCAGACATAGCACCCGATGTCATTATTGAAGGGGACATGATGGGAAGGGTTGTTTCTTTGAATTTTTTGGACCTGTTAGCGCACAGTTTGTAGCTAGGTCAAATGGCTAGAAGATAGAGGCCAAACTGGTGTAATAGGAACCTACCCCACCCAATGTCACCACAATGGGGAGGTTCTTTATATTCAGGGAGGTTAGACCTAGGGGAGACGTCCTCGGTAACCTGGAGTTTTGAAGAGGCTAAGGTATAAAGGTCAAAGTGAAATTCCCTCTTCACAGGTTACCACCAAGAATGGATAGCCCGGCTAAATAGCCAATAATGAAGTGTAGGCCCAAATGAGAACACCTACCCAAAACAAAGCAATATCAAAACAATACATGCAGGCTATGATTCAATGGGTTAGTACTTCATACAACTATCTGATATCAATATATTAGCAATTATGAAAATAGATATTAATGATATCAATGTTTATCAATAATAGCAATGGGACAATATCAATTTATCAATAAATATTGAGATGGTGCATCAAACAATGTATCCAATCAATCCCTTACTCAATAAATTCTTCAAAACACCATCTAATTGCTTATAAAGACAAAATGTTGTGTCAAGATGGAATAACCAAGAATGACATCAGCCTTGTTAAGGTTAGTAATTAGTTAGGGTTTCAAATTATAAGAGTTTTAAGAGTTTGTTTGACCACTATCACTTCAACGTTGGAGACCTAAGATCAGTGCCTAAGG
>JZKD02S1673584.1:580404-605467 GCA_000966675.3 Picea glauca | reverse complement strand
TATATATATATATATATATATATATATATTGAGTGGTTAAATGGTTAAGAACATGTTGATAAGTGGGGTAATATATAACTACAAAATTGTTTCACAAAAAAGGAGGTCTCACACAACCCAGTGTCATAGGAGTCCAAATGTAAATTTTGCCAAAAAAATTAAAAAAAAAAAATCCTTAAATTATAGGTTGAATGTTATTGCAAAATATGAAGGCATAAATATGACAAAATGTATTTAATTTAATTTTAAATTCTACATTTGGAACTATCAAGTTATATATAGTTAAATTCTTTTAAAATGAATAAGATAATAAAAAGTTACAAGTAAAAAAATTATTGTTATTATTTTTATTTATGATATATTTGAAAGAAAAATAAATAATAATGAGAACATAATATTATTTTTCCTAATAAACAATATATTTGGAATGAATCTAATCTATTTGTATGCACAATTTCATGAGAGATTAATACATAGTTACGAAGAATGAATTGAATCTATGTGTATGCACAATTTCATGAAAGATTAATACATGTAGCATATTCAAAATTATCTCGAAGATAGGAATATTGATCAACATTTAAAAAAATGAAGTTTTCCATACCCAAGTTGAATATGAAGTATCCAATTCCTTAAGGACCTTGGTAAATAGAAATTATCCCCTTAAGAAATATTTGAAATTTAAATAATGTGCATGAGTCATATAATATGTATCCGTAAGAGAGGATGGTGAAGCATGCTAGGCTTAGATGACCACATGAAAACAATAAACAAGACGCCTTACATCAAGAAATTAATACTCACTCACATACACATGCAAGTACAAATAATTACTCACTCACAAGAACATGTTGAGACCTTGTTTATGGGTTTAGAACATAGAAGTAATCATAGTTTTTAAAATGACAAGGTACTATCAAAGCTATTATCTTACACATTTTTTTCATATTTTTAGGACGAAGCATTGACAATAGCATAAGAGTCTTTTAAATTAATATTTCTTCATAATATCCCTCAAGACGTTGCATACATGGACTACCGAGAGACATCATGACCAACAATGTTCACTTGCATAGACAAAGACCTGCACCTCCACCACAGCTCCAGGTTCATAATGATGGTATCCACTACATTAGCTGGCCTTCGGAAGACATTGGGTCTTGCTCCATGAGGTAAAAACCATGTATTATGGTGAGTTTCATTTCAAAATATCAATCATTTCACTTTGTTGCATCTATTACTTATTTTTGTTATGTAATGTTTTCTTGAACATTATGCTCTTTCCCCCATTTTAATTTGGTGTTTTACATTGTGCCCTAGAAAGTGGTTCACCCTTAGAGATAGGTTTTCTACTAGTAAGTTGTCTTGATGAGTCATCATGCCATTCTCGACCATACTTGTAAATTTCCACAATTCATCCCCTCATCTCCTCACCTTTTGGGATTTTTGGGTATACTGACCCAAGAAGGAGTTGTCCCTCATTTCATGGGAGGAAGGGGCTGAAGGCCCAAAGGATAGTAGCTAGAAAAATATAAAATCCAATCATTAACCTTCTATATGATCTCTCAGGGATATCAAGGACAATGAAATGTCTCTCATAAGAAACTTATGGGACTCGTGGAAAATGACTAATAAGAAAATTCCAACCAAGGTGGAGCATGTGTGGGAACTATTTTTAATGCTTAGGTAGAATCCCCACACATGTTTTCAACTTAGGGAAGCATAATGTGACAAGGTTAGGGTCAAGGTTGGCATTGTTTTTCATGCTTAGGTAGAATCCCCACCTTGGCTTCAACATTGAAACATCCTAAAAGAATAAAAGGAAATAAATTGTCTTGGAAACAAGTTGCATTGAAATGAAAGTGAAACACATCCTCTACAAAGGCACCCATAAATGAGACACTAAAACCACTTGTATGTTATGAACCCTATTCCAAAAATNCCCCATCCATGATGCCTCATCGAGATGACTTAGAAAGAGGTCCCTTAGGGAATGTACAAACACTTTTTGCAAGTACTCAAAGACTTGGAAACCATTGACTACTATTGAGACCTGTTTCCAACCCTATTTAAATATATCAACTTGAATTATAGGGGCATCCATTCATAAGTATCGTTTTCCTTCTCATTTTCCCCTAGGATCACGCATGATTTTTCCCTTGAGGTGATCACATCACCTCTAAAGTGACAGGATTACCTATTTGAGATGATAGTGGATATGTGTTCTCTTATTTGTCACCATATTGTGGTTTGGTTTGGGATTTTACCAAGCTACAACTCGTGTGATAACATTTTGGTGTCGTTGTTGGGGAGGATTTTAAATCCTCTTCCAAACCCTAACAACACTTTGACAAGCTATCCCAAAACATTTCCCTAGATTTCCCGATGAATCCAATTGAAGGATGTTCCCCTTCCTCCTTTGATGAGCTCTTCTTAAAACTCATCTGGTGACTCCACCTTCCCAGAATCCGTCTTCCCTTAAGACCTTTCCTCTAAGGAGGTTCCATAAATGTGTATTTATGGAAGCATGCATATACGAAAGCCACCTTTCGTAAATGTGCATTTACGGAAAGAAGCTTCCATATATGTTTATGAAAGTCAACTTCCATATATGCGCACTTATAGAGAAGATGAATTCCATGAATGTGCATTTATTGATGACAATTTTCATATATGCACATTTACGAAAGTGAGCATATATGGAATTTTTCTTCTGTAAATGCACATTTACAGATGAAAGCTTTCGTATATGTGCATATACAAAAACACGCATATATGAAAGTCACCTTTCATAAATGCGCATTTAGAGATGACAACTTTCATATATGTGCATATATGGAAGTGGGCTTCCCTATATGTCGGTTTCCATATATGTGCATATACAGAATCCAACTTTCATATATGTGCATATATGGAAGTGCCCAACTTTTGTATATGTGGATATATGGAAGTCGAACACTTCTTTATATGTACATATATAGAAGACGACCACTTGCATATATGTGCATATATGAATTTGGTTGGATTCTGTATATACACATATACGAAAGCCAATCATTTTCATATATTCTCATAGACATCAATGGTCAACTTCTGTATATGCGCATATATGGAAGTGGTCAACTTTCGTATATGTGTCGTATATGCACACATAAAGAATATAACCACTTATGTATATGCACATATATGAAAGATGACCACTTTCGTATATGTGCATATACGAAAGTGGTCATCTTCCATATATGTGCATATACAGAAGTAGTCAAATTCCATATATGTGCATATACGAAAGCCGACTATTTTCGTATATGTGCTTATAAAGAAGTGGTCGACTTCCATATATGTGAAATACATAAGTGGTCATCTTCTGTATATGTGGATATACAAAATTGGTAAACTTCCATATATGCACATATACAGAAGCTACCACTTCCATATATGCGCATATACAGAAGATGACCACTTTCGTATATGCGCATATACCAAAGATGACCACTTTAGTATATGCGCAAATACGAAAATGGTCGGATTTCGTATTTCCGCATATACGGAAGCCAAACACATTCATATATGTGCACATACGCAAGTGCTCGACTTTTGTATATGCGCATATAGGGAATTGGTCGGCTTTCGTATATGCGCATATACAAAAGTTGGTCACTTTCGTATATATGCATATACAGAATTGGTTGGATTTTGTATATGCACATATGTGGAAGTAGTCAATTTTCATATATGTGCATATACAAAAGTCGACCACTTTCATATATGCTCATATGTGGAAGATGGCCACTTCCGTATATGTGCATATACATAATTTTTCGGCTTTCGTATATGCACATATGAGAAACCCATATACGAAAGTTGTTGAATTATGTATAAGTGCATATACAAAAGCCCACCACTTCCATATATGCGTATATACAGAAGTGGTCGACTTTGGTATATTCGCATATACGGAAGCAGGTCACTTTTGTATATGCACAATTCACATATATAGAAGTGGTCAACTACGGTATATGTCCAACTTTGGTATATGCGCATATACAAAAGTGGTTAGCTTCCGTATATCCACATATAAGGAAGTGGTTAGCTTATATCTATGTGCATATACAAAAGTAGACCATTTCCTTATATGCGCATATACGGAAGCCAACCACTTCCATATATGCGCATATACGGAAGCCAACCGCTTCCGTATATGTACATATACAGAAGACGACTACTTCCATATATCCACATTGACCAGTTTCTTATATGCACATATAAGGAAGCTGACCACTTTCATATATGTGCATATATGGAAGCTGACCACTTTCATATATGCACATATACAAAAGCTGGCCTCTTCCATATAATCACATATATAGAAATGGTCAGCTTTTGTGTATGCACATATATGGAAGCTGACCACTTTTGTATCTATGCATATATGAAAGTTGACCACTTCCGTATATGCACATATACAAAAGTGGTCAAATTTTGTATATGGTCAACTTTTGTATATGCACATATACGGAAGTGGTCAACTTCCCAATATTTGAATAGATGACACATATACGAAAGTTGACCACTTCCATATATGCACATATATGGAAGCTGGCCACTTCCATATATGCACATATATTAAAGTTGACCACTTCCATATATGCGCATATACGAAAATGGTCCTCTTTCATATATGCGCATATACGAAAGTCGACCACATTCATATATGCACATATACACAAGTGTTCGTCTTCTATATATGGGCATATAGGGAAGTGTTCGACTTCCTATATGCGCATATACAAAAGTTGGTCACTTCCATATATACAGATATATGAAATTGGTCAACTTTTGTATATGCACATATATGGAAGTGGTCGATTTTCGTATATGTGCATATACAAAATTCGAACACCTTTTTATATGCTCATATGTGGAAGTTGGACACTTTTGTGTATGTGCATATACAGAAGTGGTCGGATTCCATATATTCACATATACAAAATCCATATACAAAAGTAGTCAACTTTTGTATATCTGCACATGTCGAATCCCATAACTACCATATATGCGTATATACGGAAGTGGTCATGTAACATACCCGACCCCTACATACCCTTTCTAGGGACATGGCATAAAAATTGTTATTACTCTAACCATATCAAATCATATCTCTGAGGTCTTCATCCTTTTCTACTCTCCCATATATTTCTCATGACTATTACTGAGCTCTAAGATGAGCTATGGTTTCCAGGATCTGGCCTACCAAAGTTCTTAGGGAATTATTAGTTGAGAGCCACATGGAATCACCATGTATCTAAATCGTTCATACCATATTCAGGTTCCTACCTCCCGCACGGAAGATCCCTTCAGCGTCCAAACCAATGGTGAGATTCAATCCTCATCTAACACACATGCTAGTGGAGAATTCAGTGTTAGGTGATGACTTCCCCTTTTATTTTATGTATGCATGTCCTCTGGAGTCTCGAATTCTCAATCTCCTGAGGTACTGCCATGGGAAAGGTGTGTCCATGTAACCCTTGGATATATGGCCTCCATTACTTTGTAACTTTGACGTTCGGGGAAATTTGTGGTGTCACTTCCTCCTTTCTCCCGGAGTGGTTAACTTCAGGCTAACCTTGGTATAAATCCAATGGCCAGGGAATATCACAAAGGATCATCAGATTGATGGTTCTCATCGATTCATGACTTTGGCATTTGGTTTCTCCACTCACTTACCACCCCCGTTCTTTGGGAGTGGTCAACATTGGGATGCCCTTGGTATAAATCCAATGGCCAAGGAAGAACCCGAAGGATCCATACATCTACGGTCCTCATCACTTTGCAAATTCGACCTTCGGGGGTTTCGAAATTATGGCCAATCCACTCTCCTGAAGTAGGACTTCGCCGAAGTATCATACGCGGGTCCCTCCTTTCAGTGATCGAATGAATAAGAGGGGTCTATATCAAAATCCCCAAATCCACAACTCCCACCACTTCATAACTTTGACATTCAGGGAGTTTGAGGTTTTAACATCTCTGTTCTCCCAAAGTGAGGCTTCGTCGAAGTTACCTCAGAATAGATCTAATGGCTAAGGGGATTCCTGAACACCATTAGATCTATGGTTCGTGTTACTTCGTGACGGATGAATGGATCAAATTTTGTATATGCCTATACGTAGAAGTGACCCGCTTTTGTATATGCACATATATGGAAGCATGACGCTTCTATATATGTACACATATAGAATCATGACACTTCCGTATATGCGCATATATGGAAGCTGACCACTTTTATATATGCACATATATATAAGTGATTAGATTTCATATATCCGCATATAACAAAGTTGACCAGTTCTATATATGTGCATTTCTCATATACGGAAGTGACCCACATCTGTATATGTGAATATACCGAAGTCAAACACTTCCGTATATACACATATATGGAAATGATGGGATTTTGTATATGCACATATATGGAAGTTGACCACTTTCGTATATGGATTTCGTATATGTGCATATATGGAAGCCAACAACTTTTATAAATGCACATATACAGAAGTGACAAGCTTCCACATATGAGCATATACAAAAGTGGTCGACTTTTGTATATGCACATATACGAAAATCGACCACTTCCACAAATGTGCATATACAAAATCCAACCAATTTCATATATGTGTATATATAGAAGTGACCAACTTTCATATATGCGCATATATGAAAGCCGACCACTTCCCTATATGCACATATATAGAAGTCGACTACTTGTGTATATGCATATATATGAAAGTGGTTGGCTTTCGTATATGCGCATATACGAAATATGATTATTTTCATATATGCCCATATACTGAAGTGGTCATATTTGGTATATGCGCATAAAAAAAAGTGGTCAACTTATGTATATGTGCATATATGGAAGTGGTTAGCTTCCATATATGCACATATATGGAATTTGACCACTTTCATATATACACATATACAAAAGTTGACTACTTATGTATATGGGCATATATTGAAGTCGACCACTTTCGTATAAGAACATATACGAAAATGGTCGGCTTCCATATACGCACATATTTGGAAGTTGACCACTTATGTATATGCACATATATGGAATATCACCACCTTTGTATATGCACATATATAGAAGTGGTCATCTTCCGTATATGTGCATATACAAAAATGGTCAACTTATTTATGTTACATATATGACACATATACGAAAGTTGAGCACTTCTGTACATGCAAATAAATGGAAGCTAACCACTTATGTATATGTGCATATACGAAAATGGTTGGCTTTCGTATATGCACATATACGAAATCCGACCACATTCATATATGTGCATATACGCAAGTGATCATCTTCTATATATGCGCATATAGGGAAGTGGTCGATTTCCGTATATGCACATATACAAAAGTTGGTCACTTCCGTATATGAACATATATGAAAGTTGGATTATGTATATGCACATATACAGAAACACACATATAGGTAAGCCCACTTTCATATATGCACATATACGAAAACACGCATATAGATAAGCCCACTTTCATATATGCACATATATGGAAACACACATATAGGTAAGCCCACTTTCATATATGCACATATATGAAAGCTGTCATCTATAAATGCACATTTATGAAAGGTGACTTACATATATGTGTTCTTTTGTATATGCCCATATACAGAAGCTCTCATCTGTAAATGCGCATTTACAGAAGACAAAATCCATATATGCTCACTTTTGTAATTGTGCATATATGACAGTTGTCGTCAGTAAATGCACATTTGAGGAAGTCAAATTCCCTATAAGTGTGCATATACAAAAGATTCCTTTTGTAAATATATATGGAATTGACCTTCCTTCAATGCACATTTATGAAATGTGGCTTTCGTATATGCACGCTTTCATAAATGCACATTTATGGAACCTCCCTAGAGGAAAGGTCTTAAGGGAAGACAAATTATTGGAAGGTGGAGTTGTCAAATGAGTTTTAAGAAGATCTCATCAAAGGAGGAAGGGGAATGTACTTCAAGTGGAGTCGTCAAGCAAGCTAGGGAAATGTTTTGGGATAACTTGTCAAAGTGTCCTTAGGGTTTGGAAGAGGATTTAAAATCCTCCCTAACAATGATCCCAAAATATTATCACATGAGTTGTAGGTTGGTAAAATCTCGAACCAAACCACAATATGGTGACAAATAAAAGAACATATATCCATTGTCATCTCATATAGGTAATATCGTCACTTTAGAGGTGATGTGATCACCTCAAGGGGGAAATCACGGGTGACGCTAGGGGAAAATGAGAAGGAAAAATATACTTATGAATGGATGCCCCGATAAGTAAAGTTGCTATATGGAAATATGGTTGGAAACAAGTCTCAATAATAGTCAATAGTTTCCAAGTCTTTGAGTACTTGTGAAAAGTGTTTGTACATGCCCGAGGGGACATCTTTCTAAGTCATGTGGATGAGGTGTCATGGACGGCGGGAAATTTTTTTGGAATACGGTTCATAACATACAAGGGGTTGCAGTGTATCATTTATGGCTGACTTTGTGGAGGGTGTGTTTCATCTTCATTTCAATCCAACCTTTTTCCAAGCCCATTTATTTCCTTTTCATTATTTTAGGATGTTTCAATGTTGAAGTCAAGGTGGGGCTTCTACCTAAGCATGGAAAACAATGCCAACCTTGAATCTACCCTGGTCACATTATGCTTCCCAAATTTAAAAACATGTGTGGGGCTTCTATACCTAAGCATTAAAGATAGTTCCCACACATGCTCCACCTTGGTTGGCATTTTCTTATTAGTCATTTTTCACGGGTCCCATAAGCTTCTTATGAGAGACATTTCATTATCTTCGATATGCCTGTGAGAACATATATAAGGTTAATGATTTGATTTTATCTTTTTCCAGCTACAATCTTGTGGGCCTTCAACCCCTTCTTCCCATGAAATGAGGGACAACTCCTTCTTGGGTTAGTATACTCGAAAATCCCAAAAGGTGAGGATATGAGGGGATGAAGTGTGGAAATTGACAAGTATGGTCACGAATGGAATGATGACTCATCAAGAGGGATTACCACTAGAAAACCTATATCTAAGGGTGACCCACTTTCTAGGGCGCAATGTCAACCACCAAAGTAAAACGGGGAAAATAACATAATGTCCAAACAAACATTACATAATCAAAAGCAGTAATAGATGAAACAAACTCAAATGCCTCAAATATTGAAATGACACTCACCATAATACCCGGTTTGTACCTCATGGAGAAATACTCAATGTCTTCTGGAGGCCAACCGATGTGGTGGATACCGTCGTGATAAACCTAGAGTTGTGGTGGAGGAACGGGTCTCTATCTATGAAAGTGAACATTGTTGGTCAGGATATCTCTCGATACTCCATGTATGCAATGTCCTCAGGTATATTATGAAGAAATCTTAAATTAAAAGACTTGTATGCTATTGTCAATGCTTCATCCTAAAAATATGAATAATTTTTGTAAAATAATAGATTTGATAATACCTTGTCATTTTAAAAGCTATGATTACCTATATGTTTTAAAAACATAATCATTGTCTCAACATGTGCTTGTGAGTAAGTAATTGTTTGTACTTGCATGTGCATGTGAGTGAGTTTTAATTTCAATATGTAAAGTGTCTTGTTTATTTTTTTCATGTGCTTCTCTAAGCCTAGCACGCCTCACCATACTCTCTTACGAGTACATATTATATGACTCATGCACATTATTTAAAGTTCAAATATTTCTTCATGGGATAATTTCTATTTACCAAGGTTCTTAAAGAGTTGGCTACTTCATATTCAACTTGGGTATGGAAAACTTCATTTTTTTAAATCTTGGTCAATATTCCTATCTTCAGGATAATTTTGAATATGATACATGTATTAATCTTTCATGAAATTGTGCATACACATAGATTCGATTCATTCCTAGTAAATTATGTATTAATCCCTCATGAAATTGTGCATACAAATAGATTCGATTCATTCCAAATATATAGTTTATTAGGAGAAATAATATTATGTTCTCATTATTTATTTTTCTTTCAAACATATCATAAACAAAAATAATAATAATAATTTTTACTTGTAACTTTTTATTATCTTATTGATTTTAAAAGAATTTAACTATAAGTAACTTTATAGGTCCAAATGTAGAATTTAAAATTAAATAAAATACCTTTTGTTATATTTAGGCCTTCATATTTTGCATTAACATTCAACCTATAATTTAAGGATTTTGTTAAAATTGTCTTTGGCTGAATTTACAATTGAAATCCACACTGGGTTGTATGAGACCTCCTTTTTTGTGGGACAATTTTATAGGTATCTGTTACCCTTATCACTTATGAACATGTTCTTAAGAATTAAACCACTCAATATAGCTACTCTAGGTGCAACAACATCTCCCTCATACAACCATAGTGGGATGTAAGGCACCTAAATACTCTCAATGAAAAAATCTTGAATTTACTCATATTCATCATCTTCATAGACAAAGAGGTTTGAAATTCTTAACCTTATATTTTGAATTATGAAATTTTAATTTTGTAAAATCTCTATGAATTTTTTATTTTCACATAAAAAATTTCAAACCTCAAGTTTAATATCCATACAAAGCATTGCCAACAAATCTATCCATTGCAAGATTGACCTACACTTCAAATATTTAGACATTTTGATAAATTGAAATGATGGTAAAAGTTGTGACATAAAAAACCCATAAGATTGAACGCTTTGGACCTACAAAGTTAAAATTTAAATGTAACGAGTGGAAGCATGATAATATTATTGTATTGAATAGAGAACATGTAGTTCTACATACTTGTAGGATGGGCATTCTCAATAAAAAAGGAGGACATCATATGTTAGAATTGAGTGTTGAAGACTCAACATGATTTGATCATGAAAAATAATGTATTATGGAATGAGATGTGTTTTCTAGAGTTCATGGACCATGCACATGGTAAACAAAACCATGAAAAAGGTAATGCAAAGGGAGGATTTCACTTGTAGGTGTCATAGGAGAACCATTACAAGTTTTTTCACACTAGAGATGGACCTCCACAATGTCTTAGATGTGGTCCAAGGATAAAAAGTGACATTGTAGGGCCTAAAATATGCTTTTAAGGCCTAAACAATGCTTTTAGGACTCATGGACCATGCATAGGGTCCCAAACCACAACATAACCCCTATAAATAGAATTATTTGACCATAAGTGTAATATAGGTGTCATTACAAGGTTTCACTTTGCATTTAAATGTATACAAGCTATGGCCATGGTATAAGGAGGAGCACCAATATTTTGGACCCTAAAGTATTATTTTAAAGTTAATAGACCATTCATAGGGTCCCAAACCACCACAAAGGCCTTTTAAAGGGAATTGTTGGCCCACGGGTGTAATATTGGCACCATTACAAGATTTTGTGAACCACTAATGGGTCTTAGTGCCCTATACATGGTCCACAAGGTGGCACTATTATATTAGGGAGTAAAAGACACTTTGAAGGCTCATTGAATATGCACATGGGCCCTAAACAAACATCTGGGCCCTGCAAAGGGATTCTTTGTCCCATAAGCATAATATGTGTGAAAATATGAAGATTACAAATGAAAGAGGGGTCTCGTGACCATAGCCACATTTTAAGCATGAAAATAAATGTATGAGGTGATAAACTATTATTTCTAGTCCGATGGAACATGCAGAGGGTCCACAATCACCACGCATGCCCTACAATTGAATTTTTTTTCCATAAACATAATATATGTGTCATTATGAGATTGAGGAAAGAAAATAAGAAAAAAATACAAAAGATTCATTTTTATGTAAAAAATAATATTATTTTTCTTTGGAAATAGAAACAATTATATAAAAATCTCAAAACTTTAAAATATCATAGATGTAAATCTCTCCATGATATTTTCAACCATTCAAAAATCTCAAAATAAAAAAAGAATAAGGTAAATTTCCATCCTTAAAAAGATAAGTTTGTGAAGGACATATAATTTTTTTGTTTATTTATAATTTTATTTTAGGGGTGCACATTATCCCTATCTTATATGTTACATGTATTAATTTCTTGTGAAGTTGTGCATACACATAGATTCCATTCATTTCAAATATATGGTTTATTAGAAAAAATAATATTATGTAGAGATTATTATTATTGTTTTTCAAATACATCATAATTAAAACATAATAATATTTTGTTTTACTGAGTAACTTTTTATTATTCATAAGTTCATGTATATTTATGACAAATTTAAATCCAATTTAAAAATGAATTTATAATATTTATATTTATTTTTATTAATATTTTAGATGTTTTGATTGTTTTCTTTTAATTGAGCCAACTTTATATTTATTATTGTTAATTTTTTTTAATTAAAGGATTTTTTTTTAATATAACCTTATCTCTAACATAACCTTAAGTGACAACTACTTCTCCATATTGGGCTTGATCAATAACATAAAGAGAACTTGACAACATCAACATCTCCCCCAGACTAGGTTGTAGAGCAACTAGCTACTCTAGGTGCAACAACATCTCCCTCATATTGCTTTGTGGAGCACCTATCTAGTGTGGATGCCTAACATCTCACTCATAGTGGGATGTAAAGCACCTAGATGCTCTTAATTAAAAAATCTTGAGTTTACTCATATTCATCATATTCATAGACAAAGAGGTTTGAAATTCTTAACCTTATATTTTGAATTATGAAATTTTAATTTTGTAAAAACTGTATGAATTTGTGATTTTCTAACTGAGTTTAATATTCATACCCATTGCAACATTGTTATACACTTCAAATATTCAAACATTTTGATAAATTAAAACGATGGTAAAAGTTGTGACGGAAAATATGTGCTGCAAAGTTAAAATTTAAATGTAACCAATAGAATCATGATAATATTATTGCATTGAATAGAAGACTTGTAGTTCTACATACTTGTAGGATCTGCGCTCTCAAAAAAAAAGGAGGACATCACATGCTTACTTTTTTAAGGGGATTACCTAAAGAAAGTGGACAATATTCACACACCAAACTCATCATGTTGTTACATGTTTTATCTCTTAGATTCAAATTCACATACAAGAATTTCATGCATCACATTCACATTCATATATAAGAATTTCATGCATGCTCAAGAAGAATTTTGGAATATTTCTGCTTGCAAGATCCATATATAAGAATTTTATGCATCACATTCAAATCCATATATAAGAATTTTATGCATGTTGAAGAATAATTTTGGAATATTCATGCTTGCAAGATACATATGAGTGGATAAAATGTTTCAAGGGAGATGTAGGGATTGTGGATTGCTAATAGTTATTTTTAATATCTAGAGTGGCTCCCATAATTCAAGAGGGCCTAGATATATTTCAAGTGTTCTTAGTGCATTCACCAACCTGCAATTCCCGCATCAGGTTCATGTGTGGGTGATCAAAACCAATGTTTTGCTAGATATATTAGTCGGAAATGCCCTACTATGCCAACTGTGTGAACATAGAGGAGGAATCTAAATCTTTTGTTGAAATGCCAGAGAGAGATGTGGTCTCATGGAATGCAATGATTGCAGCATGTGTGTAGATTGGTCATGGAAAGGAAGCCTTAAAGATATTTTGCAAATAAAAGGCATGAAGCCTGATCAGTTCACATTTTCCAGTTTCCTTAAAGCTTGTGCCAGCCTTGCAAATCTGGAACAGGGAAAGAAGGTCCACTCAAAAATCATCAAGACGAAATCTATTTCAGATATGAAAATGGAAAATGGACTTTTCACCATGTATTCCAGATGTGGCACTATAGATGATGCACTAAAGTTGTTCGATGCTATGATTTGTAGAGATATCATCTCATGGAATGTGATGATCACACGATATGACCATCATGGATGATGTCTAGAATCACTTAATCACTTCGAGCAGATGCAATCCAGATGCATCAAGCCAGATGAGATATCATTTTTTCGTATTCTTTCTGCATGCAGCCATGCAGGCCTAGTCGATGAAGGTTGGAATTATTATTATTCAATGAGGTTGGATCATGGTATAGTGTTAGGTGTGGAGCCTTATGCAAGTATGATGGACCTTCTAGGTCGTGCTGGCCAACATGACAAAGGGAAGAACTTGATGAATGATATGCCATTTGTGTTAAATATAATGTAGCCTCAAAAGTCTCACTGTACATTACCAGTTGTCCTGGCCAGCTGTACTTTCGTTTCTTGATTTTCTTGAGCCTATTTAGCTCAACTCTTTTCCCTTTTCTCAATGTACTCTTTTCTAATATACTCAATATAATGAATACGATTTCTACTCTTTCTTTGTATTCTCTGCTTCTCATTTTATCATGGTATCAAAGATTCAGACATAATCCTCTTCACACAGTCTAGAGAGAAACCAGACCCTAAGGAGCGTAGAACTTACACTATGAATGAGATCACGGGACGTAGATTCTTCAAAAATCCTAGAGAGAAATCTGCAGTCCACCATACGCTCAAAATATCATTGCAGAAAGAAAACACAATCGTGAGTCATCGATCTGACACGATCGGGAAATCGAGAATAGGAAGGACAGAGGATCCCCATCCTTCGAGGTCGCGAAGCGCAAAACCATGAATCGATCACAACTGTCAATCAAAGAGAGGCCTAGACTGTCGATCTAGTGCCATCGACATTTCAGGGATTGGTAGAATAGAGGTGCAAGTCGTTCAACTTCACAAAACATTAAATCTTGACGAAATCTGAACCGTTAGATTCAGAGGAGCGTGAACCGTTGATTTCAGAGGCTCCAAAGTTTTAGCATTTCAGATTTCAGGGTTTGGAGAACATCATGACGAGAGTTAAAAGGTCGCAAAATATCGATCTGTGAAATCCTGAAAGGATCTGGACCATCAATTCATAGGAGGATCTGGACCGTCGATCAACAACAGAGGATAGATTGGAGTTTCAGATTTCGGGATTCCAAGGAGGAAAGGTTCGAGTTGCATCGCAACTTCGTTAATCATGAAATCCCAAAAAGTGGATCATGGTCATAGAGTCATGGTCATGTGGAGGAAATATATGAGAGGAGTTGAGGGCTCGTTAAGCCCTTTTCAGATTTTGGGAGTTGGAGGGTCAGGAGTGGCTCACACACCTATACTCTCGAGGTTGCGAAATGCGATGCACTCTTTTTGAGATAATCCAGTGGTCATAGGTAGTGGTCATGTGAGGAAGGAGCTCGTACTCAGTTCTTATTTGTGCGGGGCTGAGTTCACATTTGGACCGATTCCGCCATTACAGTTGCTACAGTTGCAAAATAACAGAGCTCAGAGCCCTGAATCAGTAGATCTTTCACTCGGACAGTCAGATCTAGCCAGATCGAAGTCAAATAAGTAGTCTACACCACATATTTTGGTCTGAAGTCACTTGAATAAATTTGAAGACCTGATTTTTGTGCAGGAAACACGTGAACATGAAATTTTCTATCAATTATGTTTTTGTTGTGTTAATTTTTTTTTTAAATATGGCCACGTCTAGCAATTTAGGACCAACTCAAGGATCGATTCTTCTTGGAAAGAATTATGAGTTTTTGTCTCTTCAAATGAGATCCTTCTTGCAAGCACAAGAGTGTTGGGATCCAGTGGATCTTGGATATGTGGAACCAGATCTAGCAGACCTTGCTGCCATGACCAACCAAAAAAAGATTGCTCAGGAAACATAGAGGAACAAAGAGAATAAAGCCAAATTTTGGATTCAAAATTCAGTGGATAACTCGATTTTCTCAAAAATCAGAGGCACTGTTACTTCAAAACAGGTCTGGGACATCCTTAAATCATCCTAGCAAGGAAATGACAAGGTCAAAACAGTCAAATTGCAGACCTTGTGGACGCAATTCAAGACTTTAAGAATGACAGAGTCTAAAAATGTTGATCAGTTTATGACCAAATTCATGGGAATCATGAACAAGATCAGATTGACTGGTGAAGCCATCCCTGATAAGCGCATTATTGAGAAATTCCTCAGAGGTTTACCAAAGAAATTCGAAATGGTCGTTACAACAATCCTTGAATCCAAGGATCTGTCATGTTTTTTAATAGATGAACTAATTGGTTCCCTGTTGACACACGAGACCAGACTGCATCTCATAGATGAGTCAATCACCAATTCCTTTAAAAATCAATTATCTTTTAGCAAAGGAAGAGGTAGAGGAAGAGGAAGAGGTCACCGAGGAAGAGGGAGAAATCCAAGTAACCCTCACTCAAGTGGAGGTCACAAACAACAGAACCTGAATCAATCTTTCCAAGGTCACAAACAACATAACCAAAATCATAATGGCCAGCCTCAAAGAGGTAGAGGGAGAAGATCAAATGACAAATCAAGCATACAATGTTATTACTGCAAAAATTTTGGACACTATGAATTTGAATGCTGAAAGAAGCAAGCATATCATCTCTCAGGAAGAGCACATGTCTAAAATCATAGAAGAGAAACCTCAGAAGGTATGTTTCTCTCATGTCAAAAGACTGAAGAACAACATAAATATCTCTGGTTGTTGGACAATGGATGCAGAAATCACATGACAGGTAACAAATATTTAATTTCATGCATTTATTCTTCAATTTCCTCTGATATTACACTTAGAAAGTATTATTTAGTCAAATTTCAAGGAAAAGTGACTATACCTATTCTTACTAAACAAAATGTAAAGAAAGACATAAACAATGTCTACCATGTTCCAGATCTGAAACATAACCTGTTAAGTGTAGGAAGGCTCATTGAACATGGATATAAGGTTCTTTTTGAGGGAGCATCATGCATGATATATAATAAAACCCCCAACAGAAAATTGATTTTTGAAATCCACATGACTCAGAATAGGATGTTTCCGCTGAACCTCAGAACTGCAAATCTGATCCAAACATATGCACAAAGTGAATCCACCCCCAATGAAACTATGGTTTGGCATACAAGATTTGGATATCTACCCTTTCAGAGTCTAAGTATTTTACATAAGTACTCCATAGTCAAAGGTCTCCCTATCTTCAAAGAGCACAATCCCCCATGTGAGTCTTGCATACTTGGAAAACATAAGAGAACTAGTTTTCCACGGTCCTCCACTCAAGCCAAACCACATATTGATCTTGTTCACACTGACCTATGTGGACCAATGCAAAACAGAGTCAATAGGTGGTAGATTTTATTTTCTAACGTTTACTGATGACTTTAGCAGGAAAATCTCGATCTATTTTCTTAGACACAAGTCTGAAACTTTTGCAAAATTCAAAGAATTCAAAGTAGAAGCTGAAAAATAAAGTGGCAAATATGTAAAAGCAATCAGGTCATATGGAGGAGGAGAATACAACTCCAAATAATTTGTAAATTTCTACAAATCACAAGGCATCATCATCCAAACTACAACTAGGTATACTCCACAACATAATGGAGTTGCTGAAAGGAAAAATAAGACAATAATGAACATGGCAAGAAGCCTACTGAAAGATAAATGTCTGTTAAATACTTTTTTGGTTGAAGAAGTAGCATTCTCATCTTATCTCTTGAATAGATATCCAACCACCAATATAAGGATGAAGGTCCCTCAAGAAGCATGGAGTGGGACAAAGCTAAATGTTTCTCATCTAAGGACATTTGGATGCATAACATATGCTCACATACCTTCTGAAATAAGGATGAAACTAGATGACAGAAGTGAGAAATGTATGTTTACTGGATACAGAGAAACATCAAAAGCTTACAGGCTTTACAATCCAATCTCAAATAAACTAATTCTCAACAAAGATGTAAAATTTCTGGAAAATCAACTCTGAAACGAATCTGAAAATCAACAAAATGGACAGTCAAAATCCATTGCTTCCCAGTCCTGAAAATGCAGAAGACTCAAGACAACCAATACCTCAAGTTGCCCTTCCAAGATTCCAGGTACAAGGACAATCTAAAAATTCTTAGGATCACTCAACTTCAACCAGAGACTCATCCTCTGAACATCAAAATCAGAGAACTCGAAGTTTGAGAGAAATCCATCAGCAGTTGGATGACATTGAACATCACAACCTTTTTTCTTTAATGTCATGTCAATCTACATCTTTTAAAGAGGCAACTAAGGAGCCACATTCGGTTCAAGCCATGAACTAAGAGATTGACTCCATTGAGAAGAACAAGACATGGGATCTTGTTGATTTTCCCAGACAAAAGAAAAGTATTGGTGTCAAGTGAGTTTACAAAACTAAACTCAATGAAAATGGATAGATTGAAAATCACAAGGCAACACTTGTTGCCAAAGAATTCTCACAACAACCAGGCACTGATTATGGTGAAACTTTTTCTCCGGTAGCAAGGTTAGACACTGTAAGGACTCTCTTAGTCATAGAAGCTCAACAAAAATGGCAAGTATACAAGATGGATGTCAAGTCAGCTTTCCTAAATGGTGTCTTAGAAGAAGAGGTCTATGTGGATCAACCACCTAGATTTAAAGTCAAAGAACAACTAGCCAAAGTATACCGGTTGAAGAAAGCTCAGTATGGCTTAAAACAAGCTCCAAGAGCTTCGTAGAGTATTATTTGACACTTACGTGATCAAAAGTGGTTTCAGCAGAAGCCAAAATGAGCCAACTTTATACACTAAAATGGATCAACACGGTAACATTTTGATTGTATGTTTATATGTTGATGACATGATATATACTGGAAATCTTGAGTTAACGATTTTTAAACATGCCATGAAATCTGAGTTTGAGATGACAGATCTTGGCATAATGAAATATTTTTTGGGTATTGAGGTTGATCAATCAACAAAAGGCATTTTTGTCTGTGAGCAAAAGTATGCAGCAAACATCATCAAAAGATTCTCCATGGAAGACTACAATCCAACAGAAACTCCTATAACCCTAGGCACAAAATTGAGCAAGCAAGATGAAGTACCTACCATGGATTCTACCATGTACAAAATCTTAGAAGGCAGTTTGTTGTATCTTACAACAACTAGGCCTGATATAATGTATGCAGCCAACCTTGTTTAGAGGTTTATGGAATCCCCCAAAGATTCTGAGATATGTTGCAGGAACTCTCAATTTTGGCTTATGGTACACTCACTCTAATGATAATCATCTCTCTGATTACAGAGACAATGATTTTGCTAGAAGCCTAAATGACAGGAAAAACACCTCAAGACATGCTTTTCACCTAGGCATGAACCTGATTTCATGGGCATCAAAGAAGAAATCCATTATATCAATATCTTTTGCAGAGGTAGAGTATGTCGTTGCTACCTCAACTTCTTGTTAAGCTATGTGGCTGAGAAGAATATTGAATGATATGTCACATACAGAAAATGATCCAATTCCTATCTTCTGTGACAACACCTCAACAATTGCTCTATCTAAAAATCATGTGTTTTACAAGAAAAGCAAGCATATTGACACTCGATTTCACTTCATTCGTGAGCTCGTCAATAATGGTAACATAGCACTTCAATTTTGTGGCTCTCAAGATCATCTCGCAGATATTTTCACAAAGCTACTCGAAAAATCTGTTTTTGATTTTCAGAGACAACACTTGGGCATTATCAGTGCTGATATTTGTAACTGTCGAGTTTAAGAGGGAGTGTTAAATATAATGTAACCTCAACAGTTGTACACTGCGAGTTGTCCTGGCTAGTTGTACTTTCATTTTTTGATTTGCTTGAGCCTATTTAGCTCAACTCTTTTCCCTTTTCTCAATGTACTCTTTTTTGACATACTCAATATACTGAATATGATTTCTACTCTTTCTTTGTATTCTCTGCTTCTCATTTTATCAATTTAGACCTAATGCTTTTGTATGTCTGGCTCTACTGGGAGCCTGTAGAGTTCATGGCAACCTAGAGGTAGGAAAAAGATGTAGAGTTGGACCCATAAGATGCTGCAACATATGTAACTCTGTCCAACATCTATGTTGCAGCTCGCAGGTGGAAAACTACAACAAAAGTGAGAAAAATGATGAAAGACAGAGGAGTGAGAAAATAGCCTGGATTTAGTTGGATTGAGGTTAAGAGTAGGGTGCATGCCTTTGTTCTGGGAGACCAAACACACCCACAAATAGAGGAGATCTATGCATTGTTGGAGAGATTGACGAGATTGACTGGGCAGATTGACTGGGGATTGTCACATTGCTACAAAGTTCATGTCCAAGATTGCTAAGCGAGAAATAGTTGTGCCAACCACGTCCATCACTTTAATAGTTGGGGATTATTTTCTTTTGAAGAGTATTGGTGACACTCTAACACGCATCATGCATACTTTCAGAATATGAACCCTGCCTTTGTAGCCCAGGTCTGGATAACTTAGTGTTTGAATTTACTTTGGCCTGCTATATGGCATCAACATCTTTCTTTCGACGTTAACTGGTATTTCCTAGCATCATGTGCTCATGTAGTATGAGGCAACAGCTAGTACCCTTTACCTAGTCTCGCAAATGTTTTGTTTTTTGGCATGATTATTCATTAAGGCTTTTGATTAATTGTGGGCAACTAGTAAAAGGGTGGCCTGTGGCCTGACACATTCTGCTTTGACCTGAGAGAAGCTTGTCGATTATTTTTTATTTGAGTTGAATTAAGTGTTGACTTCATATTATCTACACATAGGTGATTAAGTGAGCACATTGTTGAATTTAAACTAATTTGGCTCTCTCCTAATTGTTTTATTAAATTTAAGATTTGAATTTGTTATTGCTTCATGAATTTCTATAGAAAAGAAACAAACTCATGGGAGTGGAAAAATTGTGACTAAGATAGAGGAAACAAATGTTATGAGATGATCCAATACACTAGGTGATTAAGTGAGCACATTGTTGAATTTAAACTAATTTGGCTCTCTCCTAATTGTTTTATTAAATTTAAGATTTGAATTTGTTATTGCTTCATGAATTTCTATAGAAAAGAAACAAACTCATGGGAGTGGCAAAATTGTGACTAAGATAGAGGAAACAAATGTTATGAGATGATCCAATACACTAATAAAGTCTGGATTATAGTTTCTTAGAGCAGACCTGTTCTAAAGTAAATGCTTGCAGTAAAACAAGCTCAGTAAAACAAGCTCGATATGGAGATTGTATGTGTATTAAGCCAAGCAGAAGCAGGTTGAAATTGTATGCTCAACATTAATCATAATGCCATGGGTGAATACAAGTTTTAATTAATGCTTAACTTGATATTATATGGTGAAACAAGTAAGACAATGAACAATGTAACCAATTACGGAGAACCTAAAGTGCCTAATTGCAGTAAAACAAGCTCGATACACAGATTGGACGTGTATTAAGCCAAGCAGAAGCAGGTTGAACTTCACTAATGCTTAACTTGATATTATAGTGTGAAACAAGACAATGAACAATGTAAGCAATTACGGAGAACCTAAAGTCCCTAATTCCTCTGAAATTAGGTTTAACCGCAAACAATTATTTGATCATTTATGTCGTTGTATCGAAGTTGTAGTTGTTCATTCAAGGACCAATAGGTGTGACTACAATATATCCAATAGGCACTAATAGATGTAATTATAAAAATATTGAGTACAATTGGAATTGCAGACTCAATAGGCAATAATAGGGGTAATTATAACATTACCCAGTAAACATTAATTACAATCGCCTAGGGGATTCAATAGTTAGTAGTATTCCATGCATGCACAACAGTCTCAACATTAGTTAGATTGCCAATAATAGTAGGTTTATCTAAACAAGAGTTGCATGGCAGCTTAGTACCTGCTAAGTAAATTTGAAAATGAAGATGATAATTAACACCCTATAAGTATTTATGATGATTATCTTGAAATATGAATAATATGCTAAGAAATAAGTTAGTTTCATAATCTTAAAAGAAATCAGCTTCTTAAAAGAATTCTACATAGACTCAGAAGGATAGAAAAAACCTTATTGCTCCATGATAACACATAGTTTATAATATCTTAACATGATTTTACTTTAATGTAGCTCCATATAGTTTTGGAATTAACCTGAATTTCCTTCTAGTTAGTTAAGGTAAGCAAATCAAATGCAAATCATATTTAAAAAATAAAAAATAAAAATAAACATTTCACATTTTATAATATATATAATATTTTACTATCTTAACATATATATTATAAAATATAATATTCATTTTAATATAAAATATATTATGTATTAATGTATACATATATTATAAAATATATAATATATACTGTAATTTATATAATATATATTTTAATATATATAATATTTTATATGTTAACATATATATATTTTATATAATAATTTATATAATATTATAATATATATAATATTTAATGTGTTAACCTATATATTACAAAATATATAATAAATATTTTAATTTATATAATATTTTAATATGTTATGACATGACACATTCAAAATATTAATATTACTATTTATGTCTTTTTTTATATTGAGAAATGATTCATTTCTTCTTCTATATTGGGAAATGTAAATTTAAAAATACAATTTTATTGTGGTGGTGTAATAAGTGCTATATATGTTATACAATCAATTAGAATCTTATTGATTATGTAATTAGTTTTAAATATTGAAATACTTAAAGGAAACAATAAAACTTGAAATATATTAACCAATTAGAAATGAGAAAATAAATACTTTTACTATATCAAAAAATATATATTTATTTTCTTAACTTAAACATTACATTTTACAAACAAATTTAAAATATAAAAAAAATTAATGTCAAATCAATAGCAAACTAGTTGAGCGACTAATACTAGTTAAGTAAGTTAACAATTGCTAGTATCTCTAATGTTCACCATGATATCAAGAAATCTCCACTTTGTCATTAACAACAAACTCATCTACTAAATACAGTAAAACCTCTTAGTGCATTACCTATTTTAATTAAAATATAATAAATAAACACATATTAACTTGATTAATATATAATAATTGACATGGTTAATATATAATAAAACCTTTTAGTGCTTTAGCCATTTTAATTTAAATATAGAAAATAGATGGAGGTTGACATGTATTGCAAACAAAGTTTATAAATAATTTTGAGTTATAAAGCAGATTATATATATGTCAATGTAATATATAATTGACCTGGTTAATATATAATAAAACTTTTTTGTGCTTTAGCCATATATAATTAACCTGGTTAATATATAATAATTTTTTTTACTGTTTTAGTCATTTTAATTAAAATATAGCAAATAAATGGAGATTGACATGTATCTCAAACAAACTTTATAAATAACTTGAATTATAAAGAAGATTATATATGAAACAAATGATGGTTGAAATCATTGTATACTCATAATACATTATTAAATTTTAGTTTATTAAAATTATTTTATATTTATGAGATATTATTAAAAGATGAGATTGTTTGAAACAAATGATCGTTGAAATCATTGTATATTAGTAATACATTATTAAAGTTAAGTTTGTTAAAATCATTTCATATTTATGAGATATTATTAAAAGATGATATTGTTTCTGAACTTATGAGAAGAAATAAATTTAATTAGAGTTTGTTAAAATTATTTATGAGATATTATTAAAAGATGAAATTATTTCTTATAGGAAGAAATAAATTTACTTATGACATATTCATAAAAGTTTGTTATAATCATTTTATATCCGTGATAAATTATTAAAAAATGAAAATGTCCATTATTAAAAAATAAACTGTAAAAGAAAAATTAACTAAAACATCTTATTTGCAATTTGTTAAAATTGCTTTATATTAATAATATATGATTAAAAAATGAAATTGTTAAGAAGAAATAATTTACTTATACTTATTTTTAAAGAAAAACTGAATTTTGATAAATAACATAGCATGAAATTGTATATACCACAACATATTAAAATAATTAATTATTAAAATAAACTTCTTATTATAATCTGTACATGTGATTTGACTATGTATATAACATGGATTTTAATGAGTATAAACTTCTTTTATTAATGCAACATAAATACAAAATTGCTTTTAGCATATATAATATGAGTTTTATAGAGTGCAACTTCATTTCATCTACTAAACTTAATACATCATTGTTATCATCAACTGTTTTCACAAATATTGTGTAAATAGCTAATATAGAATATTAATTTTATCCTTCCACACTATTTGTTCAAAACTGTATTGTCCTCATAAAATATCTACTATGTATTATATTGTTATTACATTAGTGATATCTATTATGTTGTTATTACATTGAGTGATATTTTTTTAATGAAGGGATACCTTATATTAATTAAAATGTTAAGAAATAGCTTTCAATAAAATAAATTAAGATTTGATTCATCAATTCTCACGATTAATATTTTAACACCTTAATAACTTAAAATTAAGGTTTGATTCTAAACTCATAACTCTATTTAAGTGTAAATAATTAATAAATAGAAGGATTTATTTAATAGATGAGAAAATTCAGCGATTTGCTTAATAGATCGAGCTATTTTCAATCAAAATAAACTCAGATATTCCTATTTATAACATTTCGGAATTATGTTTATGATTTTAAAATCTCAACCAAAAACCCAAAAATGAAACATTTTGAATGCGCCAAACTACACTGAGCTGTAAATATAAATCAATAACGACGCAGAATTGTCAGCATTCAATCATGGTTGTCTTCCCTTCAATATAAAGAGACCTGAGCAGGTGAATGTGAATCCATTCACAAGTACATTCACGTGACTTGTTTATTGGCTATAAACAAGTCTCAGAGTGACTTGTTTATAGCCAATAAAAGTGTTTTGTTCAATAAGTAGATGAGATATATATTTCTCTCACAATCAAAGCTCGAGTTTTCAGTAGCASAARTGCTCAGAACTATGGCTGGTTCAGTCGTGGCATTGATGTTGATGATAGTAGGCTCAGGCTGGCTGTTAATGGATCCAGGCTCTGCACAGGCCGCCCTGGACCCAATTTTCTACAGCAAGACTTGTCCAAACGTGGTGCAAATCGTTGCCACGGTTGTTAACAAACATTTGAAGCAGGACAACGCTATGGGAGCTCCTATTGTTCGCAT
>JZKD02S1673584.1:534668-554891 GCA_000966675.3 Picea glauca | reverse complement strand
CTGACTCGATTGGATGCATACATAAATTACTAAAGGATGACAGTTTTGATTATTAGTACATGCACGAGATTTGCATGTACTAGCTACACATGCATTTCTTGTACATATACACTAGAATGTATGAGTTTTCTTGACTTACTTACTAATAATGTCGGTTACTTGTTATGAATGTCTGAACCATTTTTCTTGTCCTTTGTACCATAAGATACCTTAATTTCGGGATGAAGTTTCCTAAAGGGTGGGTGTATGTAACGACCCTGCTTAAATAGACGTATAGGATTACTAATTATAATTAAATTAATAATCTAAATGTCCTAAAAGATTAGCTAAACAATAATTATTTCTTAAAATAACATTAACTAATTAATTATTATTAATTAATTAGTCATGATTGTCAATGATTAATTTAAGTATTAATTAACTCATTAATTAATAAGGTAAAGAAATAAAAGGAGGATAATAAATTATATTATTAAATTAAGTTACGTACCCGAAAAGGGATAACATATTAACTACAAGAGGATAAAATAACAATAAAGGGGATAAGGGGAATTAATGATGAAAGGATAAGAAGGTAATAAATGGGTTAGGTAGGAAATAAATGAGGGGGAAGTCAGTGAAGGAGGGATATGGAGGGGAAGGAGGTTGAGGAGAAGGACATTCTACGGGATATTGGGGATGGGATTTTGGGAGCTCTGGGATTTGCAGAGAGAAGTGAAATTTTGGGGTGGGATTGTATCAGTCAGGCACCGGGGTTGCTGGAGGTTTTGGGCATAGGGGCCAAGATATCCATATGATATCCTAGAGCTAGGAAGTTACCTAGTTGGCAGGGAGGAACTAGGTTTTGGGTAGTTTTTTATAGTGCAGCAACGGTCAAGAAGGTAAAGGACAAACGGAGGGTTATTAGCATCAGGTTCAGGTATTTAAAAATTATGCAATTGTTTTTAATCTCTTATAAAATTTTATTATTATTGATAAATTTGTATACGAATGTGCTAAATTATAGAAATTCTTGAATTTTACTGCTATGTTGTAAAATAAATGGTTGTTTAATTTATTCGGCCCCTACATTTGTGTAGACCTAAGGAAGCTAAATGATGCATGTTTGCATGATCCATTTCCAACATCGTTTACAGATGAAGTGATAGATAATGTAGGAGGGAAGGAGAACTATTCTTTCGAAGATGGATTTTCAGGATATCACCAGAATAAAATTGAGCAAGAAAACAAACATAAGACTACCATTATGACAGAGTTGGGAAGCTATCAGTACACAATAATGTTTTTTGGGTTGAAGAATGCACCTACAGGCTTTTCAAGAGTAGTTCTCGCATATTTTAAGGAATTTATTCATAAGTTCCTTGACGTTTACTTAGTTGATTGGACTATTTTTAATCTATTGAAAGATCACATATAAGTACTCAAGTTAATGTTGTATAGGTGTATAAATTTGCATATTTCAATGAATTTGAATAAACGTATTTTTTGTGTGCCTTTTGGAATTTTGTTGGTCCATGTGGTATGTAGGAAAGGCTTATTAGTGGATCCTACCAAGGTTGCAGTGATTTTGGACTTACAACCACCCAATTTAGTTAGACAATTGAGAGAAAGCATGGGTCATACATGATACTACAAGAATTTTATTAAGAGTTATGCACATATTACAACACTTATGAAGAATTTGTTGAAGAAAGAAGTGAAGTTCCAGTGGAATGAAGACTGTTAGAAAGGTTTGGATATATTGAAGAAAAAATTAATGACCACACCAATATTGATATTTATGGATTGGGGAAAGATAATTCATGTTCATGTGGACATGTCAAATAGAGATTTAGGCGTAGTATTATCTTATCCAGGAGAGGGAGACATAAACCATCCAATTGAATTTGCAAGCAGGAAGTTGTCAACAAAACAAAATTATTACATTACCATAGAACAAGACGGATTAGCAATGGTACTTGCAGTGTAGAATTTTAGACATTATTTGTTGGGTTCTCATTTTAATATGTATACATACCATTATGCACTAAGATACTTCGTGACCAATCCAATATTGGGGGGGGAGAATATGAATATAGTTGATGTTGTTCCAGGAATATGATTTTGATTTTTTTGTGAAACTAGGCAAAATTGAATGCAGGACTAGATCACTTATCACACATACTATCAAGAGAAGATGTAGGGAATCTAGATGACAAATTGTCAGATGCACAATTATTTGCAATTAAAATGGTGGATGAGTACTTCACAAACATTGTGTAGTTTTTAATTACATGAATGGCCCCGTTAGACATGACAGTTGCACAAAAGAAACAATTAGTGGTTAAATTAGTGGACTACCAGCTAATTGTAGGGAACTTATACAAGTTAGGTGCATATAGGATATTAATACGATTTTTGTTAGAGAATGAAAGTCCAATGATACTCTCAAAAGCACATGAAGGAATTGCATGAGGACACTATGTAGGTAAAGTGACCATGCATAAGATTTTTTGCGTAGGGCTCTGGTGGTCCACACTTCACAAGGATGATAAAGAATACTATTATGAATGTGATTTTTGTTAAAGGGTGGGAAAACCATCCAGAAGGAAGGATGTTCCTTTGAACCTACAGGTTATGTTGCATGTATTTGATAAATGGGAAACATATTGTGTTGGATCAATCAACCCACCAATGAGAAGATCAGAAGCTAGGTATATAATCACTGCGACAAAGTATTTGAGAAGATGGAAAGAAGCAACACCAGTTTCATACTACACCATGGATATTGTTGTGCAGTTTCTCTTTGAGAATGTAGTTACACAATTTGGATGCCCACATAGTCTACTGAGTGATCAGGGGACACACTTCCTAAATAAGACAATTGCAACATTGACTGAGGAAATTTAAATTCATCATCAGAGGAGTACGCTATATCACCCTCAGGACAATGGGAAAGTAGAAGCCTTTAATAAAATTATGGAGAATGCTCTGACAAATATCTGCAACATAGTAAGGGATGATTGGGACTTAAGGATACCTGCAGTATTATGGGCATATAGAACTATAATTTAAAAGTTGACTAGATAGACACGTTTTATGTTGGTCTATGAACAAGAAGTAGTAATGCTAAAGGATTTTATTGTTCCTAGCATACGCATTGCAACAATTACTGATCTTTCACACTATGGCGCAAAAGAGGAGATGTTGTCACAGTTTCTAAAGCTTGAGGAAGATTGGTTTGTCACAGGGTTCCATCAACAAGTTCAAAAGGAAAGAGAAAAGGCATGGCATGATAGACATATTAAACATAAGAAGTTTCAAGTGGGGGACTTAGTATTACTATACTACAACAAGTTTATGCAATATCTAGGAAAGTTTAGAATGCATTGGTTAGGACCATATGTAATTAAGTATGTAACAGAGGCAGGTGTTGTGTAGTTGGAAAAATTGAATGGTGAAGTCCTCGGAGGAGTGGTGAATGGCATTCAACTGAAACTTTAAAGAGACGACTGACCTCCCACACACTGGGATGAATTACACAAGAATGAATGTACCATAGTAGTGTATTATAGTAGGAAAAAGGACAAAAGAAATAAAAAGTGGGAAAAAGAGAAAAGAAAAACAAAGAAAAAAGATGAAAAAATTAAGTAAGTTACAATGACAGTAAGTGCACAAAATAAGTGAGTGTCGTGCAAATGGATGAAACTGCGTCGATTAGGGGGATTACATGAAGAAGCCAAAAAAAATACGCATAACATGACCGACAAGGTTGTTAAAGACATTAAAAGGTGACACCAATGGTTAAAAAACATTAATGACAAAGCATAAAGATGACACATAGTCATAAATGGAAAAAGTTGTGAGGGATCATGACAGACTGGCAGTACAAGGAAAAACTCCAACGATATATTTGGTAACAAAGAAACATTAAATAATGCATTGAGAACACCATTGGTGGATTAGACCGTTAGTTCAGGTGCGGATGTACAAGGACAATTTTGGAAGGGTTATATAAGCACACCGGGGGTTGACAGGGAAAGTGTATTTGCATGCATAAGCATTGTGAGAATATAAAGAAGACCATATGTAAACTAGGGCTGAAATAAATCAATTATAAAGTAAAAAAGGGAGCATCAGTCGCAGAGATAAATGGCATCACCAAAAGTTGGGGCACCAACTGTCGTAACACAAAATCCATCCTGAATGCGACCATCGATCACACCAACATTCAAGGAAATGACCGGAGATTTGACTTCACAGCTGAGGTTTCACATGGATTACATATCTCCAATAAAGGACACTGCACCATAGGTTAGACCGCCCAAGGATGCCAAGTACCCACTGATTATGCCAGAAATACCACCCGATGTCATTATTGAAGGGGACATGATGGGAAAGGTTGTTGCTTTGAAGTGTTTGGACTATGACACAACATATCCACAAACTTTTCTTGAGTTAGGATGGTACAAGTATTTACATACTAAAAGTATACCATGGATAGGTGCAATACTGGTCGAGCCGCAAAAATGGGCGACTGGGTTATAAAAATAAGGGATATTAAACTTGTTAGAAATCTCACACTTTGCAAGAATTCTAGAAATAAATGCATGCATTAAGTTTTTATTGAGTTGTGTTCACAGAGGGAATTTGTGGTTAGAACAACCAATATCTATTGATACACAAATGATTGAGCATATAATGGGATTGTTGACAAAAGGGGATGATCCAACAACAATATTCACAAATAATTCTAAGGAGAAATCACTATATTAAAGTATGAAAGAGAAGTTCAAAACCTTTAGAGGAAAGAGAGGGTTGGACATCACCATCATAAGTCATGATATAATTAGGTTTGCAACACAAGTATTGATGTGAAAATTACTAATGAAATGTCAGAAGGATGATGTGTTGACCGCATTAATAATAGTTGTGGAGAAGTGCATAGAATGAGTCCAGATGAATTGTGCCACTTTTTTTTTCGATCAATTTCTAATAGATTGCATTGAATCCCAGGAGAAATGCATGTAATTTCACTATGCCTAACTTCTCATACTGATAGAATTGGCTTTCTGGAAGGAGCCAAATGACTGTGAGATTTTTAAAACATCACGAAGAGATCATGCAGTGAGGTGATATGTTAACTTATGGCATACTGCGCATAAGGGGAGTCAAAAAGATAACAATTCCACCTTCTATATCTACATTGACACGATTAGGCACATCATAAAGTACAAACCACACATCATCGCCAAGACTATGTAGAACTATTAGCATATTGTGCGCTTCAAAGTAAGGATGCAACATGTGTATATCCAAGCTAAAAGAGACCCGACGTGTTAGTGGCTGCCAAAAATCTATAAGTTGATAGAGGAGGATGTATGCCTTATTTCCAACAACTGGGATGAGGAATGGAAATTTCTAGCTGAAGAAATAGAGCACCCTGATGAGGAAAAGGAATGAGACAATGAATATGAAGAACCAGATGTGGCACAAGGCGGTGAAAAAATAAAATGGCATAGGGGACATGCAAGAGATAGTACCAAACATAAGGGAAAAGAGGAAATACAAAGGTAAGGGAACACCAACAACTCCACACAAGAAGATTAAATCACATAAACCACCAACTATATACACCTTGATCAATGATAACATTGATAAAATTGTCTACCAAGTGAGGGATGCAACATAGGAGGCAATTCAACAAGTGTTACAACTACAAGAAGACATGAGCAAGAAGGTGCAAGAGCAGTTGACAACATTGTAGTAGTGGTTGGAGGTAACGATAATAGTGCTAGAAACAAGATCTGATGAAGGTTATCTAGTAAGCAAGACTGGAGACGGAAGGGCCACCACTTTGTACATGCCATATATTGTAGTAGGGCACCAAATTTTCAAGATCTCTTCTAAAGTAATTGAGTTACCTATGCAGAAGATGAATAAATAGGCACAGATACTAAGTCACCTCGACTTAGTCTTGTCACAAATACCCATGTAAGGTTTACAAGGATTGCGTGCATGGGTGGTGCAAGAAATACAGTTCCACACATAATCAATGGAAAATGAGTTAACTTAGGTAGAAACAGATAAGGAATACTTGTATAAGGTTCATAATGAAGTATTTCACAAGAAGGATGAAGCCTAGAAAAAGGTTGAGAGAGTACAACAATCCATCCAGAAGATATAAAGGGATATTCCTAAGATACCTGTGGTAATATAAGCCACAATAGAGGAGCATATACAAAAAATCAATGAAGTAATTAAAGTATTCCGCAACAATATTAGAGAGTTGGAAACGTGCACGACACCAAGGACACCAACTGTGGATAAGGAAAAAAGAGAAAAAATAGACCTAACCTCAGTCACAAGCATTAAGAGTCTTGGTGAGGAGTGCACGAGGATATGTGAAGAAATCACATGGATTTGGACGCAACTAATGGTGAATATAGATATGAAGGAAATCGATGAAAGAATAAGAAGTGCATAGGAGAAGGTGCAGAAAGCCAATGAAAGCATAAACACTCTGCCACCAGTGGAATGCATGCCAAATATCCTTGCGATCATACAAGTATACAATGAGATAGAGCAGTTGAAGGAATAGCAAAAGAATATCGCACAATTATTGGAACCCCTACATGACTAAGCACTCAAGATAATAGGGGCATTAGTAGCGACACAAGGCATGGTGAAGCAAGTCGAGCAAGACTGGGAGGAGAAGATTGCGACATTAACAACACAGGTCGTAGAAGAAATAACATGGTGCAAAGTCAAAGTTTTATCACCCATTTTAACCTCATTAAGGGAAACACATGCAATGTTTTTCACTTGGATCCTACTACATACCAACTCCCAAAATTGAGTTGCAAAAAAATTAATGAAGAAACAAATGACCTTTAATTATATAGAAAGTTATTTTTTCCATATGATTCAAACACCAATAAGAAAACATCTTCCTTAGTTACATAAAACTCTCCACAACATGTGCATTATTAGCAGAACCTTTGTAATGATTTTTTTTCAAGCTTGTTTATCAAGTTTGTTCTTTAAATTTGACTTCAATAATGATAGTGCACTAAACATTATCTCATCCTCCACTAGCTACATGTAACTCTCTTTTAGTCTTGACATCAAAAATATAATTTCATTAGAGAAATTTTGATCTCATGTTAATGCATATACCATTTTTCTCTTCTCTTAGATAAGTAGAGATAATTTCTATTTTAAATAACTAATAAGTCTTTTCAAAAAAACATAAAATAAACATAGTAGGTACTAAAAGGTGAAGGTGATTAAGTCACGCCACAAAGTGAAAGGAAATAAATTTTGTTCCTAGAGAAAGAATTCATAAAAGGACGAAGGTCCTAATTAATATAGAGAAGAAAAGCTCTTAGGACAGGGTCCTGGATTTTAAAGAAGTCAAGTTCCAGTGCCATCAGTCCTTCACAACCTCTATTTAAAATGGAAGTGATTGTGGACATCAAAACCTATTAAGTTGATATTGTTGATGTTAATTTGAATCATTGGTTGAAACAGTTAGAAGTGTACTTAAATTTCCATAATATAGATGAAGAGTAGACACTTTCATTTAATCGATTGAAACTAGAGGGTAATGCACTAACCTGGTGGTAAAGCCACATGAATACATTTAGGTTGGAGGGTAATCCACCAGTAACAACTCGGGGGTGTTTAAAATCCTCATCAAGTCCTAGTTTTACCCTATTCGATGTGTAGAGGACTAGTGGATCTGTTTTCATCGCTTGAGGCAAAGGCATGGGCATAGTGTTCTAGAGTACAACACCGAATTTTGGAAGATGGTGATCATGTTGGGTATCTCTTTGAAGAACTTAGATTTACTCCTAAAGTATCTGGGAGGTCCACAGAGTCATTTTTGAAAGTAGGTGATGCTCTTCAAACCAAGGACCATTGTTGAGGCATGTGTAAGAGAAAAATGCTTGGAGAGCATATGTCATAAGAAAGGACAACCCGATGGTTCTAAACAAAATGACCACCAAGATGCTTCCAACGAGGGGAAGAAAAGTGGAAAGGAAAATAAAAAAATATGAGAGTCATTGCACATTAGTGAAAGGATCCAAACAACCATTTCAACCATTGTAATATGGATGGTCACATCGAAGATAAGTGTTGGAAGCTACATCTAGCTATAAATCCAAAGAACAGTAAGAAAGGATGCCAAAAAGAAGAACCCGTTAGCAATGGATTCCAATAACCTAGAAGAGAGTGGATTGGATATGGATGAGAATATTTTATGCACTTTAGTGCAAAAGGAGATGAATTTGAGTAGCCTTCATCACACGAAAGCGAAGAAGATGACAAAACTCTTCCATATTAATATCTAGGTCAAAAAGACTAAGGTAGATGCTATATTCAATTCCCATTCATAGGCCAACCTCATAGCAGCATGTTATGTAAACTATCGTGGATATTCCATTGGAATAGTTCATCACAACATATCTAATAAATAAAACTGAAATCTACTCTTGGACACACATTTTGAATTCATTTTTGAGAAATATCCTAAGGGTTGAGGAGTGCGCAATAAAGGGACATTCATGATCGGAGCACATAGTAAAGGCGCGCTCAGGATTGAGAGGGAAATAAAAGCGCATAAGAAGATAACGCAAGAAAATAAAGCAAGGAAATAAAAGCAAGGAGATCAGACAAAAAGAAACATGCAAGAGAAAATAAAGGAAAAGAAGCATGCATATGCGAAGGAGGGAAAAACACACATGAACTATGTGTTGTCATGAGTTATAATGAGTCATGATGAGTTGTCATAGGGTTTTGTGACAAGATAATATGGTTTTGAGCCCTAAGCTTTGTGTATACATATGTAATGGGTTGGGAAGAATAGATTGTTGTTGTTGCTAATAGAATAGGCTAAGAATGAGAAAGAATTTGTGTCTGAAGGGTCATGGGAGAGTTTGCAGAGAGAGACTTGCACTGCAGAGAGTCTAGGAAGGATGGGGAAATATATCATGATGTATCTATTGTAGAGAAGTGCACAAGCCTGAGATAATTGCAAAAATAATAATAAAGAAGCTAGTCATTGTGGACATAGCCCAAGGATTGAGTGAACCACATTAAATTTTGTTTCTGAATGTATCTATCATCCGGCTTCCCATCCATGATACCATGGATCGTTACCATCCTCTAACCACCCTCGACATCCGTGACTAGTTTTGTGTTCTCTGTCCTCCAGCTCCTAGAGGGTCGTTTCTGTTTCGATTGTATTCTACGCTAGGACCAATACAATATGATAGAATGAATACAAAATATAGACCCTATGATATACTATACAATGCATGCTTGTTTGAATTTTCAATTTTAAATTTGTTAATGCAGTGCTCATTTGAATTTTCAATTTTGAATTTAATAAAGGCGCCAAGGATCGATCCCCATTCCAATGCAAGTTTTGAATTTGTAAACCTGCCCAGCTTATGATTTTGAATTTGTAAACACGCCCGCCCAACCTTTTCGTTTTCCTAAAATTAAATCATTTATGCGAAAATTTCTTATGATCTCTTGGTGAGGATATATATCAATGGTTAGAAGGTTTGGGATTTTAAAGAAAATCGTAACTAAACACAACAACGGAAAGGTAAGCAATGCTAAGTGGAATCATTCGTAATATAGTATACTCTACAGACAGAAAGGATTTCTAAGAGAGAAAATATGGTTTTGTGTCAAAAACAAATAACACAACAGATTTTCTTTCATATCGAATTATTTTGCAGATGAATGAAGCGACTCCTTTCAAGTCACAAACATTGTCCACATCTTCATGCTCTGGTTGTAAGATCCAAAGAAAGAAAGGCTTGGAGCAATGCATTCTTACACCTTATTTTCTCCAAAGTGATTCCAAGAAATTCCTCTTGGTGCACAAAGTCTTCGGAAATGGCCATGTTATCAAATTACTACAGGTTTGTTCCATTGCTATAATGCAGTCTACTAGCATATCATTCCAAATTTATTTGCTAATTATCCACAAATTCAAATGTCTTATTCATCTTCATGACGACTTGTGTAATCTATTTCACAGTTTCAAATATGTTTATTATGAACTTTGACAATTGGAACATACCAATAATGTCCAAAGGAACTAATCTCCATAATTGCCAGACAAGCTCTACTTAAAATTTCCCCACCCAAAAAATCTTATAAAGACCGAAATTTCAGACATAATCAAAGTTTCTCTCTCATTGAAATTGCAAGCATGGTGAAATGATTCCTTAGAGGATTAAAACGCTCCATAAGTATTTCGAAAATAGGTTTAATTAAAATAATAAAGGCCTGAAGATTGGGTTTGTAATTTGTTTTGTACTGATCAGTACAAAGTATTTGTGATGGGTTGGATGAATTGTGGTATCAGTTTGGTGTTATAGGATCTTTCGGTCGAGCAGGGAGGTGATGCAATAAGCAATATGGTGTATGAGGCAAGCTAAATAATTTGAGATCATGTCCATGACTGTGTAGGAATAATCAATGAACTCCAGAATAAAGTAGCGTAGCTGCAATCCCAATTGAATTCTTCTCAAGTGACGGTAACGCGGCCCCTTCACCACCCTAAGGTCGAAAGGTCCACGCGCACACACATGATCTTCTTCTTCTCGGCCCGAAGAACTCTAAGGTTATTCTATTTCCCTATCGGGAAATCTTCACCCCACAGATTCTCTTCTACTTGATCCCCCTTTCTCTACTTATCGGAGGATCAGAACTCGTGACTTCGTGAGTTCAAAGGTCAGGGGTCGGGTGTTGGACTTACGAACTCCCAAACACCAATACAACCCCACGCTGACCTCACCCTTTTTCCTTTATCTCAACCTTCCTATCATAATCTCGTCACTCGTGACACCAAACACTCGGTTTTCCAACTCCCGAGTCCCAATGTGCCGAAACTCCGATATGCTCGTGAGTTGACTTTTCAAAAGTCACGTCTCCCCGTCGGAACTTCGGACTTCGCAGGATCGTGAATCCTAACACAAATATTTCAGGACTTCTCGCAGCGAGATCCCGATGACTCATGCCAGTTGTCCTCCACTCACCGACTCCGCTGTGGCCCACACACTATTCCTTAGCCTTTCAGAACATCGCGTATCGCAATATCGCGATTTCCATTGCAACAACTTGGAGCTTCGACTTGCAAACTACCGATACACGATATCACGTGTAGATATGATGGTCCTCGTGACTCAGATCGATGGATCCGTCCCTCCTGAGCTTCGAACCTCTTTCATGCTTGCACTGTAACCTTCTTGCACCTCCGCAAAATCCAACGACCCTCGGAACTTCGCGAAATCTCCTCGGAGAATTTCGACCGTCCGTTTATTCCTTATATAATCCACGAAATGATGAACCGTTCTTCCACAGAACTCGTCACCCTGCGCACAAACCTGCATCGTTCCTTGCAACCTTCAAGGCACAACTTTCTTGCTTGTCCTTCAATGAATTTGAAGGCCTATCCCTCCTGAGCTTCCTTACGACTTCCAAGTCCTCCGAAAGAAACTCTGGCTCGCACTCCTTGGGGAAAATCTTCAACCATGACTAAGTGTTGAAGTCCTTTGAATCTTCACACTCTTGAACTTTGAGCTTTTCCACGTGTATATAAACACTGACTCCTCCCTGTGCCTCTGTCTTTGAATCCTCAAAGGATTCTCCCAACTCTTGCACTCCTTGTAGAGTCTTCAGTTGCACTCACTAGTGCTATCCATCCTGAGCTGTTGAAATCACTCAGACCCCTTGAGGGATTTTGTCCTTCTTCTCCCTCAGATGGAGAGATTGAGGCCTTCCTAGATGTCCTGCTGCTCAAACAACTAAATTGCCGAGTCTTTCTGGGTGTTCAGCAACCCAGTAAAGGTCCCTCAGTGGACTCTTCTTTCAGCTCCAGAACTCAAAGAGTTCTTTCCTTCCTCCTGCGCCTATCTGCACACCGTCTCTATGCCCACCTGGTAGAGTTTCCCTTTCACAGAACATTCAACAGTTTTGTCCTCTGTGCACTCCTTGCACTTGCTCAATGCCCACCTGGCAGAGCCTTCCAGAATCCTAAGTGATTATGTTCCTTCTTTCTATCTGAACTCACAGCCGAGTTCTTCTCCAACACCTCGTGCCTACGCTCAATGCCCACTTGGAAAAGCTTCTACAGAACTTACAGTCAAGTTCTGTCTGCAACTGTGTTTCAGCTACACAGCCATTCCTCCAAGGTATCCAGCAACCTCGAGGTATTCCTTTGAGTTGTTGACTCTAGTTTTTGTGCTGCAGAACGTCTTTGTCTGACTCCTCAGAGTTCAGAAGTGCACTCATGCACTGGTATTCAGAGTCCGTAGCACTCTGTCATGCCCTCATGGCATGAAACCTCAAAGACCTTCTCCTGAAATCAAACATCCCCTGCAATTGCATGATAACAACACACAAATACAACATATATTGAACACTCACAGACATGCATATAAGACAGAACTCATGTAGGAAAAATTGCTTCTGTTTTTATTAAAAATGGCTAATGCCTATTTGTACAAGGGTGTTCTTGACCTCTCTCTGGCTCTCCTCTTACAGCCACTACTACTCCACTCCACCAACTCAAAATGAGATCTGAAAATATCTTTTACCTGAGGGGGCTCTTCGAGCGCTTCCCTCCAGATTCACCTACCCTAATAAATTACATTCAAGGGTTGTCTAGTCCAGTGCCTGGATCTAGATCTTAGCCGATCTAGCATTAAAGTCGATCTACCTAACTCTTGCTCAAAGGCACGGCTTCTATGGGTCACCAGCCTAAACTCATTAATTACATTCAATTTCCAATTCAAATGAGGTTGCGCCTCTCTCTTTAGCATTTGAATGCATGCGCGCTGACGTGGTTGGCTGGCTGCGTGGAGAGATGCTCTTGCATCATCAAGAATAGATCACCAACATTACTCTGCAACATGTCAGTCTCTTACCCCTTGTATGTCAATCTCTTACCCCTTGTTGCAGGATATCATGAAATTTCATATCCCAATTTTTTCTACTTATCACCGCGAAGACAGAGTGAAGATATGACACACACAAGCCCCTCTGTTTTAGATTATTTAGGTCATCTCGAATTATGGGAGACACTCTAGATATAAAAAATAACTATTAGCAATCCACAATTCCTACATCTCTCTTGAAACATTTTATCCTTTTATATAAATATTGCAAGCATGAATATTCATGCATGAAATTGCTATATATAAATATTGCAAGAATAAATATTCGAAAACTCTTCTTGAGCATGCATGAAATTCTTATATATGGATTTGAATGTGATAAAAAATAACTATTAGCAATCCACAATTCCTACATCTCTCTTGGAACATTTTATCCTTTCATATAAATATTGCAAGCATGAATATTCATGCATGAAATTGTTATATATAGATCTTGCAAGAATAAATATTCGAAAACTCTTCTTGAGCATGCATGAAATTCTTATATATGGATTTGAATGTGATGCATGAAATTCTTATATGTGCATTTGAATCTAAGAAATAAAACATGTAACAACATGGTGATTTTGGTGTGTGAATGTTGTCCACTTTCTTTAGGTAATCCCCTTAAAAATGTAATCACGTGAAAACATCTGATGTCCTCCTTTTTTATTGAGAGCACCCATCCTACAAGTATGTAAAACTACATGTCTTCTATTCAATGCAATAATATTATCATGCTTCCACTAGTTACATTTAAATTTTAACTTTGTGTAATATTATCATGCTTCCACTAGTTACATTTAAATTTTAACTTTGTGGATCCAAAGTGTTCGCTCTTACGGGTTTTTTCTGTCACAACTTTTACCATCATTTCAATTTATCAAAATTTCTGAATATTTGAAGTGTAGATCAATGTTTCAATGGATACCTTTGTTGGCACTTCTTTGTATGGATATTAAACTCAAGGTTTGAAATTTTTGACATGAAAATAAAAAATTCATACATATTTTACAAAATTAAAATTTCATAATTCAAAATTTAAGGCTAAGAATTTCAAACCTCTTTATCTATGAATATGAGTAAATTCAAGATTTTTACATTGAGAGTGTCTAGGTTCTTTACATCTCACTATGGTTGAGATGCTACCCAGGTACTCTACAAATCAATATGAGAGAGATGTTGTTGCACCTAGAGTAGTTAGTTGCTCTACAACCTATTATGGGGGATATGTTGACGTTGTTAGGTTCTCATTATGTTATTGAGAAAGACCAATATGGAGAAGAAGGTGTCACTTAAGGTTATGTTAGAGATAAGGTTATATTAAAAAAAAAAGTCATTTAATTATAAAAAGAATTAACAATAATAAAAAGAAAGTTGGCTCAATCAAAAGAAAACAATCAAAACATCTAAAATATTAATTCCTTCCTAATAAAAAAATAAACACAAATAAATTTGATCCCTTTAGGTACTTCATAAATTTTATATGAAAACTTATCAAAGTAAAAAATTATATTATAGAGCACCACCTTTGTTGAAAAAAAAAAAACTTTAATGTTATAATATATTATACAATCATTTCAAATTATTGTATTATAAATTCATCTTTAACCTAAAACAAAAATAAATATGAAGAAAAACCTAATATAATTATTATAAATTCATTTTTAAATTGGATTTGAATTTGTCGTATATATACACAAACTTATGAAGTGTTTATATAAATATTAAAGTTAAGAATTATAAATCTTTTGATTGTATAAAAATTTTCATATATATATCCCTTGTCTCACAAAGAGAGGGGTCTCAAAAACCAAGTTTGACCATGACATAAATTATTATCTTTAACATTTCCTTTCACAAGTCTTCCAAATATTTGTAGTCCCTCCAATTGTAAATTCTGCCAAAGACAATTTAAGCAAAATCCTTAAATTATAGCTTAAATGTTAATGTAAAATATGAAAGCTTAAATATAACAAAAGATATTTTATTTATTTCTAAATTCTACATTTGGAACTATAATGTCACATATAGTTAAAAAAAAATTAAAATGAAAGTTACTAAGTAAAACAAAATATTATTATTTTTTAATTATGATATATTTGAAAAATTATAATAATCTCAACATAATATTATTTTTTCTAATAAACCATATATTTGGAATGAATGGAATCTATGTGTATATGTGTATGCACAATTTCATGAGAAATTAATACATGTAATATATAAGATAGGGACAATGTGCACCAGTAAAATTATAAATAAACAAAACAAAATTACATGTCCTTGACAAACTTATCTTTTTAAGGATGAAATTTTACCTTAATATTTTGTTTATTTTGAGATTTTTGAATGGCTGGAAATATCATGACAGATTTGCATCTATGATATTTTAAAGTTTTGAGATTTGTATATAATGTTTTCTATTTTCACAGTAAAAGTATATTGTTTTTTACATAAAAATTAATATTTTGTTTTTTTTTTCATATTTTCTTTCCTCAATCTCATAATGGCACATATATTATGTTTATGGAAAAAGCATTTTATTTATAGAGCATGTGTGGTGATTGTGGACCCTGTGCATGTTCCATCGTATTAGAAAGAATAGTTTAGCACCTCATACATTTATTTTCATGCTTAAAATGTGGCTATGGCTAGGAGACCCCTCTACCATTTGTAATCTTCATATTTTCACACATATTATGCTTATGGGACAAAGAATCCACTTAGAGGGCCCACATGTTTGTTTAGGGCCCATGTGCATAATCAATGAGCCTTCAAAGTGTCTTTTAGTCCCTAATATAATAGTGTCTCCCTATGGACCATGTATAGGGCACTAAGACCCATTAGTGGTTCACAAAATCTTGTAATGGTGCCCATATTACACCTTTGGGCCAAAGATTCCCTTTATAAGGCCTTTGTGGTGGCTTGGGACCCTATGAATGGTCTATCAACCCTAAAAGCATACTTTAGAGCCTAAAATATTGGTGTGCCTCGTTAGACCATGGTCATAGCTTGTAAACCTTTCCATGCAAAGTGAAACCTTGTAATGACACCTATATTACACTTATGGTCAAAGTATTCTATTTATAGGGTCTATGTTGTGGTTTTGGACCCTGTGCATGGTCCATGAGTCCTAAAAGAATTGTTTAGGCCTTAAAAGGGTATTTTAGGCCCTAAGATGCCACTTTTTATCCTTGGGCCACATTTAAGACATTGTGAAGGTCCATCTCTAGTGTGAAAAAACTTGTATTGGTTCTCCTATGACAAGTACAAGTGAGATATTTCCTTTTCATGACCTTTGTCGTGGATTTTTTTACCATGTGCATGGTCCATGAGCTCCAAAAAACATATTTCAATGCATAATACATTATTTTTCATGATCAAATCATGTTGATTCTTCAACACTCAGTTCTAGTGCATGAAACCTCATAATGGCATCCATATTACACTCATGTGCTAATAATTCCTTGTTAGAAAAAAATGACTCAGAGCAATAAAATAAAACAAATGCAGAAACAAAACACAAAAGATACACAATACAATAGAGACACAAATTTACGTCGTTCACCCATTGTGGGCTACATCCACTAGAGAAATTGTCAAGTCCTTCATTTATTATTATCCAACAAATGAAGGGATACAACCTACAACAAAACCCGATGTAACTTCCTCTTCTTTATCTCATAGTCTTCTCTCTCGAAATACAATACTTTCCATAATGCATAGCTACAATACATTTCCCTCATAACAAAAAATTGCCTTCTATGGTAAAAAACCCTAACATAATTTATATCGTTAGATCTGCAACCTTATAATGAACGGTCCAAATTTACAATGAAATTACAATATACATTTACAAGGCAAGAGTGTACATACTTATGGGGTGTAAAGTCTTCATGGGTTATAAACACGACTAAAAGCAATGACCTTTGAATCAGAAAGATAATCAAGCTCCACAACCAACATTCCTTTTAGGGGGGATTTTTTGAGTGAAAATTTAAAACCTTTCTTAGAAATTTTGTTGTTTTATATCTTGATGTTATTCTAATATTTAACAATACCAAATAAGAATATTTTTAACATGCATTTGGAGAAGTTGATGAAAATGTTGAAGGATGAGAAGTCAATGGTCAATAGGAAGCTAAGAAAGTATATTTTTGAGGGAGGAGTTGATCTTATGGGGAAGATTTTGTCATGTTAATTTATGTTAGATAAAGTTACATTAAATCAAAACCTTTAATTATAAAATTTTAGCAATAATAAAAATAAAGTTCAAAAATCAAAACATCTAAAATATTAATTCATTTGTAATAAAAAACATAGACCTTAAGAAATTTGATCTCTTTTATTTGATAGATGTGAATTTAAGATAAATCTATACTTGTCTTAATTTTTTAAATGAGAAATTATCAAAGTAAGATATTATAATATAGAGCACCCACCTTTATTGAAAAAAAAAAAAAAAAGTCAATATCATAATATATCATACATTCATCTAGAAATACTATATTACAAATTCATCTTTAACTTAAATAAAGATAATTATCAACAAAAACCTAATATAATTATTATAAATCCATCTTCCAAATATTTGCAACTAATGGGTCAAAGATAAAATCAGTGGTAGCAATTGGATTCAACCTTGTGTAGTAATTTCTTAAATTATAAATTGAATGTTAATGCAAAATATGAGGGCCTAAATATAACAAAATATATTTTATTTATTTTTAAATTCTACATTTGAACCTACAATGTAGCATATAGTTAATATTTTTTTAAATAAATAAACTAATAAAAAGTTACAAGTGAAAACAATTATTATTATTATTTTAATTATAATATATTTGAAAAAAACAATAAATAATAATTAGAACATAAAATTATTTTTCCTAATAAACTATATATTTGAAATGAATCTAATCTATGTATATGCACAATTTCATGAGATATTAATACATGTAACATATTCAAAATTATTCAGAAGATAGGAATATTGATCAAGATCTAAAAGAATAAAGTTTGTCATACCCAAGTTGAATATGAAGTAACCAATTCATTAATCACCTTGGTAAATAGAATTTGTCAATGAAGAAATATTTGAACTTTACATAATGTGCATGAGTCATATAATGTGCAGGCCTAAAATTATAAATAAACATAAAAAGTACATGTTCTTCACAAATTTATCCTTTTAAGGATGGAAATTTTACCTTAATATTTTTTTATTTTTTGTATTGCTGGAAATATTATGGAGAGATTTACATCTCTCATGTTTTAAAATTTTGAAATTTTTATATAATTTTTTCTATTTTCAAAGGAAAAGAATATTTTTTTTTTTACATAAAAATGAGTCTTTTCTATTTTTTTCAGATCCTCTTTTCTCAATTTGATAGTGGAACATAAATTGTGATTATGGAAAAAATATTTTATTTATAGGGTATGTGTGCTAATTATGTACCCTATGCATGTTCCATCATAGTAAAAACAATAGTTTAGCACCTTATAGATTTATTTTCATGCTTAATCATTTGTAATATTTATATTTTCACACATTTTATGTTTATGGGACAAAGAATCCCTTTGCAATTTGTTTAGGTTCCATGTGTATAAATATTAAGTGTTTATATAAAGATTAAAGTTAAGAATTATAAATCTTTTGATAGTATACAAATTTTAAGAAAACATTGGACATGTATTTAATATATATATATATATATATATATATATATAATTTGAGTGGTTTAATGGTTTAAAACATGTTGATAATGTTGATAAGTGGGGTAAAAATTACTTACAAAATTGTCTCACAAAAAAGGAGGTCTCACACAACCCAGTGTGAGAGGAGTCCAATTGTAAATTCTGCTAAAGACAATTTTAAAAAAAAATCCTTAAATTATAGGTTGAATGTGATTGGAAAATATGAAGGCCTAAATATAACAAAATGTATTTAATTTAATTTTAAATTCTACATTTGGACCTATAAAGTTATATATAGTTGAATTCTTTTAAAATGAATAAGATGTTAAAAAGTTACAAGTAAAAAAAATATTATTATTATTTTTAATTATGATATATTTGAAAGAAAAATAAATAATAATGAGAACATAATATTATTTTTCCTAATAAAAATATATTTGGAATGAATCTAATCTATTTGTATGCACAATTTCATGAGAGATTAATACATAGTTACTAGGAATGAATTGAATCTATGTCTATGCACAATTTCATGAAAGATTAATATATGTAGATTATTCAAAATTTTCTCAAAGGTAGGAATATTGATCAAGATTTTAAAAAATAAAGTTTTCCATACCCAAGTTGAATATGAAGTAGCCAATTCCTTAAGCACCTTGGTAAATAGAAATTATCCCCTTAAGAAATATTTGAACTTTAAATAATGTGCATGAGTCATATAATATGTACCCATAAGAGAGGATGGTGAGGCATGCTAGGTTTAGAGCACCACATGAAAACAATAAATAGGATGCCTTGCATCAAGAAATTAAAACTCACTCACATGCACATGCAAGAACAAATAATTACTCACTCACAAGCACATGTTGAGACCTTGTTTATGGTTTTAAAACATATAGGTAATCATAGTTTTTAAAATGACAAGGTACTATCAAAGCTATTATTTTACAAAAAATATTCATACTTATAGGATGAAGCATTGAAAATAACATAAGATTCTTTTAAATTAATATTTCTTCATAATATCCCTCAAGATGTTGCATACATGGACTACCGAGAGAAATCGTGACCAACAATGTTCACTTGCATAGACAAAGACCCGCTCCTCCACCATAGCTCTAGGTTCATCACGATGATATCCACCACATCAGTTGGCCTCCATAAGACATTGGGTCTTGCTCCATGAGGTACAAACTAGGTATTATGGTGAGTTTCATTTTAATATTTCAAACATTTGAGTTTGGTGCCTCTATTACCGCTTTTTATTATGTAATGTTTTGTGGAACATTATGCTCTTTGCCCCGTTTTAATTTGGTGGTTGAAATTGCGCCCTAGAAAGTGGGGCACCCTTAGAGATATGTTTTCTACTAGTAATTTTTATTGATGAGTCATCATGCCATTCCTGACCATACTTGTCAATTTCCACAATCCATCCCCTCATCTCCTCACCTTTTGGGATTTTCGGGTATACTAACCCAAGAAGGAGTTGTCCCTCATTTCATGGGAAGAAGGGGATGAAGGCCCAAAGGCTTGTAGCTGGAAAAATATAAAATCCTATCATTAACCTTCTATATGCTCTCTC
>JZKD02S1673584.1:514902-534658 GCA_000966675.3 Picea glauca | reverse complement strand
TCCTTTATACTTTTTGGCTCACCTTGTCCTTCCAAAGTGACTTTCATTTTATTAATATTTAATTAATTAATTAAATCACTTTAATTAATTAATTAACCTTTTTACCTTTGAAAAGATCATTGTCTCTCCTTATGTCTTCCCTGGCCACTCAAAGTCACTTCTAGCCATCCCATCCTGTAGTGTTTCTCCTCTCGATTCTAATGAGCTATTACACTGAGAGGTTCCTCCAAGTAATGTGTCCAAACTGACCTGTTCAGTGAATTTCATTGACTTATGGCTCAAAATAGTCAAAATCCTGGAAATCGTCGGAATGCAACGAAACCAAAGCCAACCTATGCGGAATGGCTCATAATAATGGAATATGATCATCAATGCAAGTTGGACCCCACAATGCCTCTCAAATACCCATGTATTCGCTATAGCATCCATCTGGCTACTCTGGTCATCATAAATCTCTGCCCTGTGATGATTTCCCGAAGTGGGGACATTACATTCCCATAATCTGTCTTCCCGTAAGACCTTTCGTCTAAGGAGGTTGCATAAATGTGTATTTATGGAAGCTCACATATACAGGAGCTACCTTTTGTAAATGTGCATTTATGGAAGGAAGCTTCCATATATATTTACGAAAGGAATATTCTGTATATGCGCACTTATAGAGAAACTGATTTCGATGAATGTGCATTTATTGATGACAATTGTCAGATATGCACATTTACGAAAGAGAACATATATGGAATTTTTCTTATGTAAATGCACATTTATAGATGAAATCATTCGTATATGCGAATATACAAAAACACACATATATGGAAGTCACCTTTCATAATTGCGTATTTATAGATGACAACTTTCATATATGTGAATATATGGAAGTGGGCTTCCCTATATGTGTGTTTCCATATATGTGCATATACAAAATCCAACTTTCATATATGTGCATATACGGAAGTGCCCAACTTTTGTATATGTTCATATACGAAAGTCAACCACTTCCTTATATCTACATATATAGAAGACGACCACTTGCATATATGTGCATATATGAATTTGGTCGACATCTGGATATGCACATATACGAAACACGACCATTTTCGTATATGCGCATAGACATAAGTGGTCATCTTCCATATATGCGCATATACGGAAGTCGTCAAATTTCATATATGTGTCATATATGTACACATAAATAAGTTGACCACTTATGTATATGCACATATATGAAAGCTGACCACTCTCGTATATGTGCATATACGAAAGTGGTCATCTTCCATATGTGTGCATATACAGAAGTAGCCAAATTACATATATGTGCATATACGAAATCCAACTGTTTTCGTATATGTGCTTATACAGAAGTGGTCGACTTCCATATATGTGCAATACATAAGCGGTCAACTTCTGTATATGTGGATATATGAAAGTGGTCAACTTCCATATATGAGCATATACAAAAGCTGACCACTTCCATATATTGACATATACAAAAGATGACCACTTCCGTATATGCGCATATACCAAAGATGACCACTTCATTATATGTGCATATACGAAAATGGTCAGATTTCATATTTGCACATATACGAAAGCCAACCACATTCATATATGTGCATATACGCAAGTGCTCATCTTTTGTATATGTGCATATAGAGAATTGGTCGGCTTTCATATATGCACATATACGAAAGTTGGTCACTTTCGTATATACACATATACAAAATTGGTTGGCTTTTGTATATGAACATATGTGGAAGTGGTCGATTTTCATATATGTGCATATACAAAAGTCGACCACTTTCGTATATGCTCATATGTGGAAGCTGGCCACTTTTGTATATGTACATATACAAAAATTTTTGTCTTTTGTATATGCACATATACAAAACTCATATACGAAAGTGGTCGACTTTTGTATAAGTGCATATACATAATCTTGCCACTTCCATATATGCGTATATATAGAAGTGGTCGACTTCGGTATATTCGGATATACAGAAGCGGCTCACTTCCTTATATGCACAATTCACATATATAGAAGTGGTCAACTTCGGTATATGTCCAACTTCGATATATGCGCATATACAAAAGTGGTTAGCTTCCATATATGCACATATACGGAAGTGGTTAGCTTCCATGTATGCCTATATACAGAAGTGGTTAGCTAACCAACCGCTTTCATATATGCACATATACAGAAGCTGACTACTTCCATATATCCACATTGACCAGTTTCCTATATGCGCATATAAGAAAGCTGACCACTTTCGTATATGCGCATATACTGAAGCTGACCACTTTCGTATATGCACATATACAAAAGCTGACCTCTTCCCTATAATCACATATATGGAAATGGTCGGCTTTTGTGTATGCATATATATGGAAGCTCACCACTTTTGTATATGCGCATATATGAAAATTGACCACTTCCATATATGCACATATACGGAAGTGGTCAACTTTTGTATATGGTCAACTTTCTTATATGCACATATACGGAAGTGGTCAACATCCCAATATTTTCATATATGACACATATACTAAAGTTTACCACTTCCATATATGTGCATCTATGGAAGCTGACGACTTATGTATATGCGCATATACGAAAATGGTCATCTTTCATATATGCGCATATATATAAGTCAACCACATTCATATATGCACATATACACAAGTGTTCGGCTTTTGTATATGGGCATATACGAAAGTGGTCGACTTCCTATATGCGCATATACAAAAGTTGGTCACTTCCGTATATACACATATATGAAATTGGTTGGCTTTTGTATATGCACATATATGGAAGTGGTCAGTTTTCGTATATGTGCATATATAAAATTCAAACACTTCCATATATTCTCATATGTGGAAGTTGTACACTTTTGTATATGTGCATATACAAAAGTGGTCGACTTTCGTATATTCATGTATACAAAATCCATATACGAAAGTAGTTGACTTTTGTATATGTGCACATGTCAAATCCTGTCACTTCCATATATGCGTATATACAGAAGTGGTCATGTCACACACCTGACCCCTATGTACCCTTTCTAGGGTTGGCGCATCAAAATTTCTATTACTCTAGCCATATCAAATCATCTCTCCGAGGTCTTCATCATTTTCTACTTGCCCATAGCTTTCTCATGACTGTTACTGAGCTCTAAGCCAACCTTTGGTTTGTAGGATATGGCTTCCCGAATTTCTTAGGGAATTATTAGTTGAGAGCAACGTGGAATCATAGTGGATCTAACTCGTTCATACCATATTCAGGTTCCTACCTCACACACAGAAGGTCCCTTCAGCGTCCAAACCAACGGTGAGACTCAATCCTCATATAACACACATGCTAGTAGAGAATTCAGCATTAGGTGATGACCTGCCTTTTATTTTATATATGCATGTCCTCTGGAGTCTCGAATTCTCGATATCCAAAGGTATTTCCATGGGAAAGGTGTGTCCATGTAACCCTTGGATCGATGGCCTCCATTACTTTGTAACTTCGACGTTTAGGGAAATTTGTGGTGTAACTTCCTCCTTTCTCACGGAGTGGTCAACTTTGAACTAACCTTGGTATAAATCCAATGGCTAGGGAATATCATGAAGGATCATCATATCGATGGTTCTCATTGATTCGTGACTTTGGCATTTGGATTCTCCACTCACTTACCACCCCCTTTCTCCAGGAGTGGTCAAGGTTGGGATTCCCTTGGTATAAATCCAACGGCCAAAGAAGAACCTGAAGGATCCCTAGATCTACGGTCCTCATCACTTTGTGAATTCGAGCTTTGGGGGTTTCAACATTATGGCCACTCCACTCTCCTGAAGTAGGACTTAGCCAAAGTACCGTACGTGGGTCCCTCCTCTCGGGGATCGAATGATTAAGAGGGGTCTGTATCGAACTCCCTAGATCCACGACTCCCATCACTTCGTAACTTTGAAATTCAGGGAGTTTGAGGTTGTAACATCTTTATTCTCCCGAATTGAGGCTTCACCGAAGTTACCTCAGGATAGATCCAACAGCTAAGGGGACTCCTGAACACCATTGGATCTATGGTTCATGTTACTTCGCAATGGATGAATTGATCAACTTCTATATATGTGCATACATAGAAGTGGCCCACTTCCACATATGCACATATATGGAAGCATGACACTTCCATATATGCGCATATATGGAAGCAGACCACTTATTTATATGCACATATATAGAAGTGATTAGATTTCATATATGCGCATATACCAAATATGGTCATATACCAAAATTTACCACTTCTATATATGTGCATTTAGCATATATGGAAGTGACCCACTTCCGTATATGCGAATATACCGAAGTCAAACACTTCCATATATACGCATATATGGGAGTGATGAGCTTTTGTATATGCACATATACGGAAGTCAACCACTTTCGTATATGGATTTCATATATGTGCATATATGGAAGTTGACAACTTTTGTATATGCACATATACAGAAGTGGCCAACTTCCACATATGAGCATATACGAAAGTGGTCGACTTGTGTATATGCACATATACAAAAATCAACCACTTCCACATATGTGCATATACAAAAGCCACCCAATTCCATATATGTGTATATATGGAAGTGACTAACTTTCGTATATGCACATACACGAAATCCAACCACTTCCTTATATGCACATATACATAAGCCAACCACTTGTGTATATGCACATATATGAATGTGGTCGGCTTTCGTATATGCGCATATACTGAAGTGGTCATATTTGGTATATGCACATATATGGAAGTGGTCATCTTCCGTATATGTGCATATATGGAAGTGGTCAGCTTCCATATATGCGCATATATGGAATTTGACCACTTTCATAGATACACATAAACAGAATCTGACCACTTATGTATATGGGCATATATGGAAGTCGACCACTTCCGTATAAGAACATATACGAAAATGGTCAGCTTTCATATATGCAGATATTTGGAAGTTGACCACTTTTGTATATGCACATATATGGAAGATGACCACTTTTGTATATGCACATATACGGAAGTGGTCATCTTCCGTATATGTGCATATACAAAAGTGGTCAACTTCTTTATGTTGCATATACGACACATATACGAAAGTTGACCACTTCCGTATATGCACATATATGGAAGTTGACCACATTTGTATATGTGCATATATGAAAATGGTTGGCTTTTGTATATGTCCATATACGAAATCCGACCACATTCATATACGTGCATATACGCAAGTGGTCATCTTCTATATATGCACATATAGGGAAGTGGTCGATCTATGTATATGCGCTTATACGAAATTTGGTCACATTCGTATATGGACATATATGAAAGTTGGATTATGTATATGCACATGTACGAAAACACACATATAGGTAAGCCCACTTTCATATATGCACATATACGAAAACACGCATATAGGTAAGCCCACTTTCATATATGCACATATATGAAAGTTGTCATCTATAAATGTGTATTTATGAAAGGTGACTTCCATATATGCGCATATACAAAAGATTTCATCTGTAAATGCGCATTTACAGAAGACAAATTCCATATATGCTCACTTTCGTAATTGTGCATATATGACAGTTGTCATCAGTAAATGCACATTCATGGAAGACATATTCCCTATAAGTGTGCATATACGGAAGCTTCCTTCCGTAAATATATACGGAAGTTTCCTTCCGTAAATGCACATTTACAAAAGGTGGCTTCCATATATGCACACTTCCGTAAATGCACATTTATGGAAACTCCCTAGAGGAAAGGTCTTAAGGGAAGATAGATTATTGAAACGTGGAGTTGCCAAATGATTTTTAAGAAGATATCATCAAAGGAGGAAGGGGAATTTCCTTCAAGTGGACTCGTTAGGCAAGCTAGGGAAATGTTTTGGGATAACTTGTCAAAGTGTCCTTAGGGTTTGGAAGAGGATTTAAAATCCTCCCCAACAACGACGCCAAAATGTTATCACACGAGTTTTAGGTTGGGAAAATCTCGAACCAAACCACAATATGGTGACAAATAAGAGAACACATATCCATTTTCATCTCAGATAGGTAATCTTGTCACTTTAGAGGTGATGTGATCACCTCAAGGGGGAAATTGTGGGTGACCCTAGGGGAAAATGAAAAGGAAACATATACTTATGAATGGATGCCCCTATAAGTAAAGTTTCTATATGGAAATATGGTTGGAAACAAGTTTCAATAGTATTCAATAGTTTCCAAGTCTTTGAGTACTTGCGAAAATGTTTGTACATGCCCGAGGGGACCTCTTTCTAAGTCATGTGGATGAGGTTTCATGGATGGGGGAAAATTGTTTTGGAATAGGGTTCAGAACATACAAGGGGTTGTAGTGTCTCATTTATGGATTCCTTTGTGCAGGGTGTGTTGCATATTCATTTCAATCTAACCTTTTTCCAAGCCCATTTATTTCCTTTTTATTATTTTAAGATGTTTCAATGTTGAAGCCAGGGTGCAGCTTCTACCTAAGCATGAAAAACAATGCCAACCTTGACTCTACCCTGGTCACATTATGCTTACCTAAGTTGAAAACATGTGTGGGGCTTCTATACCTAAGCATTAAATATAGTTCCAACACATGCTCCACCTTGGTTGGCATTTTCTTATTAATCATTTTTCACAGGTCCCATAAGTTTCTTATGAGAGACATTTCATTGTCCTTGATATGCCTGGGAGAGCATATAGAAGGTTAATGATTTTATTTTATTTTTTCTTAGCTACAATCCTATGGGCCTTCAACCCCTTATTCCCATGAAATGAGGGACAACTCCTTCTTCGATCAGTATACCCAAAAATCCTAAAAGGTGAGGATATGAGGGGATGAACTGTGGAAATTGACAAGTATGGTCAGGAATGGCACGATGACTCATCAAGAGGGATTACCAGTAGAAAACCTATCCCTAAGGGTGACACCTTTTCTAGGGCACAATGTTAACCACCAAAGTAAAATGGGGAAAAGAGAATAATGTCCAAGCAAGCATTACATAATCAAAAGCAGTAATATATGCAACAAACTCAAATGCCTCAAATATTGAAATGACACTCACCATAATACCTAGTTTGTACCCACATGGAGCAAGACCCAATGTCTTCCGGAGGCCAACCAATGTGGTGGATACCATAGTAATGAACCTGGAGCTGTGGTGGAGGAATGGGTCTCTGTCTATGAAAGTGAACATTGTTGGTCAGGATATCTCTCGATACTCCATGTATGCAATTTTCTTGGGGATATTATGAAGAAATCTTAAATTAAAAAACTTGTATTCTATTGTCAATGCTTCATCCTAAAAATATGAATAGTTTTTGTAAAATAAAAACTTTGATAGTACCTTGTCATTTTAAAAACTATGATTACCTATATGTTCTAAAACCATAATCAAGGTCTCAACATGTGCTTCTGAGTGAGTAATTGTTTGTACTTGCATGTGCATGTGAGTGAGTTTTAATTTCAAGATGTAAGTCGTCTTGTTTATTGTTTTCATGTGTTTCTATAAGCCTAGCATGCCTCACCATACTCTCTTACAGGTACATATTATATGACTCATGCACATTATTTAAAGTTCAAATATTTCTTCAAGGGATAATTTTTATTTACCAAGGTTCTTAAGGAATTGGCTACCTTCTATTCAACTTGGGTATGCAAAACTTCAATTTTTTAAATCTTGATCAATATTCCTATCTTCGAGATAATTTTGAATATGCTACATGTATTAATCTTTCATGAAATTGTGCATACACATAGATTCAATTGATTCCTAGTAAAGTATGTATTAATATATCATGAAATTGTGCATACAAATAGATTCAATTCATTCCAAATATATAGTTTATTAGGAAAAATAATATTATGTTCTCATTATTATTTATTTTTCTTTCAAAGATATCATAAACAAAAATAATAATAATATTTTTTTTTACTTGTAAMKTTTTATTATCTTATTCATTTTAAAAGAATTTAACTATAAGTAACTTTATAGGTCCAAATGTAGAATTTAAAATTAAATAAAATACCTTTTGTTATATTTCGGTCTTCATATTTTGCATTAACATTCAACCTATAATTTAAGGATTTTGTTTAAATTGTCTTTGGCCGAATTTACAATTGAACTCCTCTAACACTGACACTAGGTTATGAGACATCTTCTTTTGTGGGACAATTTTGTAGGTATTTGTTACCCCTATCACTTATGAACATGTTCTTAACCATTAAACCACTGAATATAGCTACTCTAGGTGCAACAACATCTCCCTCATACAACCATAGTTGGATGTAAAACACCTAGATACTCTCAATGCAAAAATATTGAATTTACTCATATTCATCACATTCATAGACAAAGAGGTTTGAAATTCTTAACCTTATATTTTGAATTATGAAATTTTAATTTTGTAAAATCTCTACGAATTTTTCATTTTCACGTCAAAAATTTCAAACCTCGAGTTTAATAGCCATACAAAGCATTGCCAACAAATCTATCCATTGAAACATTGATCTACACTTCAAATATTCAGACATTTTGATAAATTGAAACGATGGTAAAAGTTGTGACAGAAAAAAACTGTAAGATTGAACACTTTGGTCCTACAAAGTTAAAATTTAAATGTAACCAGTGGAAGTATGATAATATTATTTCATTGAATAGAAGACATGTAGTTATACATACTTGTAGGATGGGCGCTCTCAATAAAAAAAGAGGACATCATATGTTAGAATTGAGTGTTGAAGACTCAACATGATTTGATCATGAAAAATAATGTATTATGGATTGAAATGGGTTTTCTAGAGTTCATGGACCATGCACATGGTAAAAAAAACCACGACAAAGGTAATGTAAAGGGAATCTTTCACTTGGAGGTGTCATAGGATAACCATTACAACTTTTTTTCACACTAAATATGGACCTTCACAATGTCTTAGATGTGGTCCAAGGATAAAAAGTGACATCTTAGGGCCTAAAATGTGATTTTAAGGCCTAAACAATGCTTTTAGGACTCATGGACCATGCATAGGGTCCAAAACCACAACACAAACCCTATAAATAGAATATTTTGACCATAAGTGTAATATAGGTTTCATTACAAGGTTTCACTTTGCATGGAAATGTATACAAGCTATGGCCATGGTCTAAGGAGGAACACCAATATTTTAGGCCCTAAAGTATGATTTTAAAGTTAATAGACCATTCATAGGGTCCCAAACCACCACAAAGGCCTTTTAAAGGGAATCATTGGCCCACGGGTGTAATATGGGCACCATTACAATATTTTGTGAATCACTAATGGGTCTTAGTGCCCTATACATGGCCCACAAGGTGACAATATTATATTAGGGACTAAAACACACTTTGAAGGCTCATTGATTATACACATGGGCCCTAAAAAAACATGTGGGCCCTGCAAAGGGATTCTTCGTCCCATAAGCATAATATGTGTGAAAATATGAAGATTACAAATGATAGAGGGGTCTCCTGGCCCTAGCCACATTTTAAGCATGAAAATAAATGTATGAGGTGATAAACTATTATTTCTAGTCGGATGGAACATCCACATGGTCCACAATCACCATGCATGCCCTACAAATGATATGTTTTTTCCATAAACATAATATATGTGTCATTATGAGATTGGGGAAAAAAATATGAAAAAAATACAAAAGAATCATTTTTATGTAAAAAATAATATTCTTTTCCTTTGAAAATAGAAAAAATTATATAAAAATATTAAAAATTTTAAATATCATAGATGTAAATCTCTCCATGGTATTTTCAATCATTCAAAAATCTCAAAATAAAAAAAGATTAAGGTAAAATTTCATCCTTAAAAAGATAAGTTTGTGAAGGACTTGTAATTTTTTTTGTTTATTTATAATTTTATTTTAGGGGTGCACATTATCCCTATCTTATATGTTACATGTATTAATTTATCGTGAATTTGTGCATACTCATAGATTCCATTCATTTGAAATATATGGTTTATTAGAAAAAATAATATTATGTTCATATTAGTTCAAATTATTTTAGAAAAAATAATATTATATAATGTTTTACTTTGATAATTTTTTATATAAAATCTATCAAGTAGGGAAAGGGATCAAATTTCTTAGTGCCTTAGGAAGGAATTAATATTTTAGATGTTTTGGTTGTTTTCTTTTAATTGAGCCAACTTTATTTTTATTATTGTTAATTTTTTTTTAAATTAAAGGAATTTTTTTTTAATATAACCTTAAGTGAAAATTGCTTCTCCATATTGGGCTTGCTCAATAACATAAAGAGAACCTGGCAACATCAACATCTCCCCCATACTAGGTTGTAGAGCAACTAGCTACTCTAGGTGCAACAACATCTCCCTCATATTTCTTTGTAGAGCACCTGGATGACTAACATCTCACTCATAGTGGGATGTAAAGCACCTAGATGCTCTCAATGAAAAATTCTAGAGTTTACTCATATTCATCTTATTCATAAACAAAGAGTTTTGAAATTCTTAACCTTATATTTTGAATTATGAAATTTTAATTTTGTAAAATCTGTTTGAAATTGTGATTTTCAACTTGAGTTTAATATCCAAACCCATTGCAACATTGATCTACACTTCAAATATTCAAAAATTTTGATAAATTAAAAAAATAGTAAAAGTTGTGACAGAAAAAATATACTACAAAGTTAAAATTTAAATGTAACGAGTAGAAGCATGATAATATTATTGCATTGAATAGAAGACATGTAGTCCTACATACTTGTAGGATGGGTGCTCTTAATAAAAAAGGAGGACATCACGTGCTTACTTTTTTAAGAAGATTACCTAAAGAAAGTGAACAATATTCATACACCCAACTCACCATGTTGTTACATGTTTTATCTCCTAGATTCAAATTCACATATAAGAATTTAATGCATCACATTCACATTCATATATCAGAATTTCATGCATGCTCAACAAGAATTTTGGAATATTTATACTTGCAAGATCCATATAAGCATTTTATGCATCACATTCAAATCCATATATAAGAATTTTATGCATGCTCAAGAAAATATTTGGAATATTCATGCTTGCAAGATACATATGAGTGGATAAAATGTTTCTAGAGAGATGTAGGAATTGTGGATTGCTAATAGTTATTTTTAATATCTAGAGTGGCTCCCATAATTCGAGACAACCTAGATATATTGCAAGTGTTCTTAGTGCATTCACCAACCCACAATTCCTGCATCAGGTTCATGTGTGGGTGATCAAAACCAACGTTTTGCTAGATATATTAGTCGGAAATGCTCTACTATGCCAATTGTGTGAACATAGAGGAGGCATCTAAATCTTTTGTTGAAATGCCAGAGAGAGATGTTGTCTCATGGAATGCAATGATTGTAGCATGTGTGCAGATTGGACATGGCGAGGAAGCCTTAAAGCTCTTTTGCAAATAAAAGGCATGAAGCCTGATCAATTCACATTTGCCAATGTTCTTAGAGCTTGTGTTAGCCTTACAAATCTGGAACAGGGAAAGCATGTCCACTCACAAATCATCAAGATGACATCTGTGTCAGATATGACTATGGACAATGGACTTGTCACCATGTATTCCAAACGTGGCACTATAGATGATTCACTTAAGTTGTTTGATGATATGATTTGTTGAGTACCATCTCATGGAATGCCATGATCACAAGATATGCCCAGCATGGATGATGTCTGGAATCACTTAATCTCTTTGAGCAGATGCAATCCAAATGCATAAGCCAAATGAGATCTCATTTGTTGGTGTTCTTTCTACATGCAGCCATGCAGGCCTGGTGGATGAAGGTTGGCAATACTATTATTCAATGAGGTTGGATCATGGTATAGTGCCAGGTGTGGAGCATTATGCATGTATGGTGGACCTTCTAGGCTATGCTGGCCAACTTGACAAAGCCGAGAACTTGATGAATGATATGCCATTTGGACCTAATGCTTTTGTATGTCAGACTCTACTGGGATCCTGCAGAGTTCATGGCAACGTGGAGGTAGGAAAATGCATTGCAGAATGTCTAATTGAGTTGGACCCACAAGATGCTGCAACATATGTAACTCTATCCAACATCTATGCTGCAGCTGGCAGGTGGAAACTGCAACAAAAGTAAGAAAAATGATGAAAGACATAGGAGTGAGAAAAGACCCTGGATTTAGTTGGACTAAGGTTAAGAGTAGGGTGCATGCCTTTGTTTTGGGAGACCAAACACACCCACAAACAGAGGAGATCTATGCATCATTGGAGAGATTGACTGGGAAGATTGACTGGGGATTGTCACATTGCAACCAAGTTCATCTCCAAGATTTCTAAGTGATAAATAGTTGTGAGGTATGCCAACCACGTCCATCACTTTAATAGTTGGGGATTATGTTCTTTTGGAGAGCATTGGTGACACTCTAACAAGCATTATGCATACTTTCATAATATGAACCCTGCCTTTGTAGCCCAAGTCTGGATAACTTAGTGTTTGAATTCATTTTGGCCTACTATATGGCATCAACATCTTTCCTTCGATGTTAACTGGTATTTCCTAGAATCATGTGCTCATGTAGTATGAGGCAACAACTAGTACCCTTTACCTATGTTAAATATAATGTAACCTCAACAGGCTCACTATACATTGCCAGTTGTCTTGGCTAGCTATACTTTCTTTTCTTGATTTGCTTGAGCCTATTTAGCTCAGATATTTTTCTTTTGCATCAGTACTTCTTCATTAACTCTTCTCATTGTACTTTCTCCTTACATTCTCAATATACTGAATACTATTTCTTCTCTGTTATTTTCTCTCTGCATTTCTTGCTTCAAAATTTATCATGGTATCAAAGCTTCAACAATAAGCCTCTTCAAACAGGCTGGAGAGAAACATGATCCTCACAACGCAGAGCTTACATAGATCACAAGAGCATGCGACACAGACTTTTCACAAGGCTTGGAGAGTTGTCCGTAATACTCTCAGAAGATCAGCGTAGGAAGCTTGCAGAGGAAGCAGAGAGCTATACGTTCAAAAGATCGAGGAAGTAGAAATAGGAGAAAGGAGAAAGTTTAAATAATCGTGACAATTTCAAGATTCGTCAAAGCTTCATGAAGAAAAGCTTCAGAAGGCATAAACATTGAAGAATTCAAGGTGATTTGTTCAAATTCGTGAAAGATTGCTAAAGAAGGCATAATCGTTTACAGAATTTCTAGAATTCTCTCAAACCTATCAAAGATTGTTGCAGAGAACAGTAAGCTTCAAAGAACTCGTGAAATTCTTTCAAATCTTTGAAAGATTCACGAATTTTTCTTCCGCAGGAGAAAATCCTTGCAAAGATAGCAAAGATCATGTCAAGGAGAAAATAACAATCGTCGTAGCCATAAGATCCGTTCTGTGAAAAGATCTAAGGTGAAAATCCAGTTCAGAAGTGACGAGGAGAGCGCAAAAAAAGCGAAAGAATTTCATCCGTTAGATTTCGCGCAGAGGACCGACAACCGTCGGATCCGTGAGAAAGTGCACAAGGCTTAGGCCTCTGGAGTGCACAGGATAAATTTCAACTTGCGAATTCATGAAATCGTTAGGACCATCCATCAAGGGACACGTGGGAAGATCTCGGCATTTCGTTGACTCACAGGGTGTAAAGGTCAGAAGACTACCATGAGAATTCGCGGATCATGAAATTCTGATACATTCTGGACTATTGGATTGAGAAATATCATGAGTCATCGATATGACTCTATCGCAAAATCAGGAATCAGCAGTTGGATGAGAAAAGGGGACTGCACTCCAAACCCCGATATGCGAAATCGCGAAATCCCAAAATCACGAATCGTGAAATCCCGAAAGGATTGTGAACCTTCCATCTCAGAAGATAGGTGGCAGCAGATCCAAGCGCCATCAAAAATTTTTCATTTCAGAGTTCGGGATATCGGAGGTCTTGTTGAAGAAGTTTGGGACACTCCATGGAGAAAGTCCTGAAATCACAAAAAGATCACAGCCATCCATTCATTGGGACACGTGGCGGAGATCGAGGAAACCATCGGTATTTCGGCTATCAGGGTTTCAAGTTGACAGAGGATTTGCGTCACCGGGGGTTGCAAGTCGCGAAATCGCGAAACGTAGGAGGACCGTCCATCTTGAGGAGATGCGTGGCAGTAATCTAGGATTTTGAGAGATTTTTCGAAAGGAGGAGGACACTTTGCCATTTCGACATTCTACGTATCAGTATTTCGCGGGTCAAGAGGACAGGAGATCAGGCGCTTGAGTCGCGAAACCCCGAAACAAGACTGTGGTCTTATGAGTAGTGGTCACATGGACCAAGGAATAGCTCAAGGGGCTAATGTGATAAAGTTCATTTCAGCATTTCAACCATCCAAGAGACAAGAAGTCGGGAAACTCAACATTGAAAGTCCCAAAAAGTGAAATCCCGAAAAGGCGTTTGAATAGGCGCCAGGATATTTTGGATTTCGGCAAATTGAGGGACAAAAAACCATCATAGGCATCACTATTCTCTGAATCATGAAAATCCATTATCGCTTTAACATTTAGGCACGTAGTCACATTGAATAGAGACCAAGGGCCAATCCAAGGTCGTTAAACTCTCTTCGTCGTTTCAGAAATAGGAAGTTGGAGAGACAACAGTTCGGAGGACTCATATAACAAAGTCCAAAAGTCAGAATCACGAAGTCAAAACTCGCAAAGACGAAACTCGCGAAATCTGGAATCGCAGAGTTCCGAAGTCACTGCAAGAAATTAGCAAACTTGGTTTAAGCACAAGAACCAGGTAAACACAAATCTTTTCCAATTTTTTTTTCTATTTTGTCAAATTCTTTAAATATGGAGATGTCTAGCAATTTAGGACCAACTCAAGGTCTGATTATTCTTGGAAAGAACTATGAGTTTTGGTCTCTTTGAATGAAATCCTTCTTGAAAGCACAAGAGTGCTGGGATCCAGTGGATCTTGGATATGTGGAACCAGATCCAGCAGACCTTTCCGCCATGACAAATCAGCAGAGAATTGCTCAGGCAACTTAGAGGAACAGAGAAAATAAAGCTAAATTCTGGGTTCAAAATTCTATGGATGACTCGATTTTCTCAAAAATCACAGGCGCTAGTACTTCAAAACAGGCCTGGGACATCCTTAAATCAGCCTACCAAAGAAATGACAGGGTCAAAGCAGTCAAACTGCAGACCTTGAGGACACAATTCGAGACTTTAAGAATGACAGAGTCTAAAAATGTGGATCAGTTTATGACTAGAGTGATCAACTTGATTGGTGAAGCCATCACTGATCAACGCATTGTTGAGAAAGTCCTCAGAAGTTTACCAAAGAAATTTGAAATGGTTGCTACAACAATCCTTGAATCCAAGGATCTGTCATGTTTTTCAACAGATGAACTGACTAGTTCCCTAGTGACACATGAGACCAGACTGCATCTCACAGATGAGTCAATCACCAATGCCTTCAAAAATCAATTCTCCTTCAGCAGAGGAAGAGGCAAAGGTCACCAAGGACGAGGGAGTACTACAAGTGACCAACACTCGAATGGAGGTAACAGACAACAGAGCTATCATCAAAATTTTCAAGGTCACAAACAACAACACCAGAATCGGAATTTTTAGCCTCAAAGAGGTAGAGGGAGAAGATCAAATGACAAAACAAGCATACAATGCTATTAATGCAAAAAGTATGGGCACTATGAATCTGAATGCTGGAAGAAGCAGGCATATCATCTCTCAGGCAGAGCACATGTGTCAAATCATACAGGAGAAACCTCAAAAGGTATGTTTCTCTCATGTCACAAGTCTAAACAACAACCTAAAGATCTATGGTTGATGGACAGTGGATGCAACAATCACATGATAGGTAACAAAGATTTACTTTCATGCATTGATTCTTCAATCTCATCTGATATTACACTTGGAAATGATTCCTTAGTCAAAATTCAAGAAAAAGGAACTGTACCAATTCTTACTATACAAAATGTAAAGAAGGACATAAACAATGTTTATCATGTTCCAGTTCTGAAACATAATTTGCTAAGTGTAGGAAATCTCATTGAACATGGCTATAAGGTACTTTTTGAGGGAGCATCTTGCAAGATATATTACAAAATCCCAAGCAAAAAATTTATTTCTGAAATCCACATGACTCAGAAAAGGATGTTTCCCCTTACACTCAGAACTGCAAATCTGATTCAACCATATGCACAAAGTGCATCCACCCTGAATGAAACAATGGTTTGGCATACAAGATTTGGACATCTACCCTTTAAGAGTCTAAGTCTTCTTCAAAAGCACTACATGGTCAAAGGTCTTCCCATCTTTAAAGAACAAAATTCCCCATGTGAGTCTTGCATACTTGGAAAACATAAGAGAACTAGTTTTCCAGAGTCCTCAAATCAAGCCAAACAACATCTTGAACTAGTACACACTGACCTATGCGGACTAATGCAAACAGAGTCAATAGGTGGTAGATTTTATTTTCTAACATTTATTGATGATTTTAGTTGGAAAATCTGGATCTATTTTCTGAGACACAAGTCTGAAACTTTTGCAAAATTCAAGGAATTCAAAGGAGAAGCTGAAAAATGGAGTGGAAAATATATAAAATCTTTCAGGTCAGATGGAGGAGGAGAATACAACTCCAAAGAATTTGCAAATTTCTACAAATCACAAGGCATTATCATGCAAACAACAGCCAGATATACTCCACAACAGAATGGAGTGGCTGAAAAGAAAAATCAGACAATAATGAACATGAAAAGAAGCTTACTAAAAGAGAAAAGTTTGTCAAATAATTTTTGGGCTGAAGCAGTAGCATGCTCAACTTATCTCTTGAATAGATCTCCAACCACCAAACTGAAGCTAAAAGTCCCCCAAGAAGCATGGGGTGGGACAAAGCTCAATGTTGCGCATCTAAGGACATTCGAATGCATAACATACACTCACATACCTTCTGAATTAAGGAAGAAAATGGATGATAGAAGTGAGAAATGTATATTCACTGGATATAGTGAAACATATAAAGCTTACAGGCTCTACAATCCAATCTCCAAGAAACTAATTCTCAGCAGAGATGTGAAATTTTTGGAAAATCAATCCTGAAATGAATCAGAAAATCAGCAGATGGACAGTCAAAATCCATTGCTGCCAAGTTCTGAAAACATAGAAAATTTAGAACAGTCAATACCTCAAACTGCTCTTCCAAGATTGTAGGTACAAAGACAACCTGAAAACTCTCAGAATAACTCAACTTCTAGCAGAGACTCATTCTCTGAAATTCAAAATCAGAGAACTCAAAGTTTGAGAGAAATCCATCAGCAGTTGGATGACCTTGAACAACATAACCTTTTTTCTTTAATGTCATGTCAACCTACATCTTTTAAAGAAGCAGCTAAGGAGCCACATTGGGTTCAAGCCATGAACCAAGAGATTGACTCCATTGAGAAGAACAAGACATGGGATCTTGTTGATTTTCCAAGTCACAAGAAGAGTATTGGTGTCAAGTGGGTTTACAAAACTAAACTCAATAAAAAAGGGTAGATCAAAAAACACAAGGCAATACTTGTTGCCAAAGGATTCTCACAACAACCTGGTACTGATTATGGTGAAAAATTTTCTCCAGTAGAAAGACTAGACACTGTAAGGACTCTATTGGCCAGAGAAGCCCAACACAAATGGAAAGTATACCAGATGGATGTCAAGTCAGCATTCCTGAATGGTTTCTTAGAAGAAGAAGTTTATGTCGATCAGCCACCTGGATTTGAAGTCCAAGAGAACCTAGCCAAAGTATATCGGTTGAAGAAAGCCTTGTATGGCTTAAAACAAGCTCCAAGAGCTTGGTACAACCGAATTGACACTTATCTGATCAAAAGTGGTTTCAGCAGAAGTCAAAATGAGCCAACTCTTTACACCAAAAAAGATCAGCACGGTAAAATTTTGATTGTATGTTTATATGTTGATGACATGATCTATACTGGAAATCTTGAGTTAACAAGTTTTAAACATGCCATGCAATCTAAGTTTGAGATGACAGATCGTGGCATAATGAAATATTGTTTAGGGATTGAGGTTGATCAATCAACCAAAGGCATTTTTGTCTGTCAGAAAAAGTATGTTGCAGACATCATCAAAAGATTCTGCATGGAAGAATGCAATCCAGCAGAAACCCCTATACCCCTAGGCACAAAATTGAGCAAGAATGATGAAGGTCCTACAGTGGACCCTACTCTATACAAAAGTTTAGTAGGCAGTTTGTTGTATCTTACAGAAACTAGGCTTGATATTATGTATGCAGCTAGCCTTGTTTCCAGATTCATGGAATCCCCCAAAGATTCTCACTGAAAAATGGAGAAACAAATTCTTAGATATGTTGCAGGAACTCTCAATTTTGGCTAATGGTACACTAAATCTGATAGTAATCAACTATCTGGTTACACAGACAGTGATTTTGCACGCATCCTAGATGACAGGAAAAGCACATCTAGACATGTTTTTCACCTCGCCACGAACCTGATCTCATGGGCATCAAAGAAGCAGCCAATTGTATCAATATCTTCGAGGCAGAGTATGTTGCTGCTACCTCAGCTTCCTGTAAAGTTGTGTGGCTAAGAATAATATTGAAAGATATGTCAGATACAAAAAATGATCCAACTCCTTGTTTCTGTGACAATACTTTAGCAATTGCTCTATCCAAAAATCATGTGTTTCACAAGAAAAGAAAACACATTGACACTCTCTTTCACTTCATCCACGAGCTAGTCAATAATGGAGATATTGCACTTCAATTCTGTGGTTCTCGAGATCAGCTCGCAGATATCTTCACAAAGCCACTAAGAAAATCTGTTTTTGATTTTCAGAGACAACACTTGGGCATAATCAATGCTGATGTTTGTAACTATTGAGTTTAAGAGGGAGTGTTAAATATAATGTAACCTCAACTGGTTGAGCCTATTTAGCTCATCTATTTTCCTTTTGCATCAATACTTCTTCATTAACTCTTCTCATTGTACTTTCTCCTTACATTCTCAATATATTGAGTTCTTTTCTCTCTACATTTCTTGCTTCAGAATTTATCAACCTAGTCTGGCAAATGTTTTGTTTTTTGGCATGATTTATTCATTGAGGCTTTTGGTTTATTGTGGGCAACTAGTAAAAGGGTGGCTTGGACATTGTCCTTTGACCTGAGGGAAGCTTGTCGATTATTTTTTATTTGAGTTGAATTAAGTTTTGACAGCATATTATCTACACATAGGTGATTAAGTGAACACATTGTTGAATTTAAACTAATTTGGCTTTCCCCTAATTGTTTTATTAAATGAGGTGATTAAGTGTACACATTGCTGAATTTAAACTAATTTGGCTTTCTCCTAATTGTTTTATTAAATGTACGCGATTTGAATTTGTTATTGCTTCATGAATTTCTATAGAAAGAAACAAACTCATGAGAGTGGAAAAATTGTGACTAAGATAGAGGAAACAAATGTTATGAGATAATCCAATATACTAATAAAGTCTGGATTATAGTTTCTTAGAGCAGACCTGTTCTAAAGTAAATGCTTGCAGTAAAAAAAGCTCGATATGCAGATTGTATGTGTATTAAGCCAACCAGAAGGAGGTTGAAATTGTATGCTCACCATGGGTGAATACAAGTTTTAATTAATGCTTAACTTGATATTATATGGTGAAACAAGTAAGACAATGAACAATGTAAGCAATTACGGAGAACCTA
>JZKD02S1673584.1:486827-512025 GCA_000966675.3 Picea glauca | reverse complement strand
GGTTTTTGTGACAGAATATGCTAACGACGAAAACTCTTTTCGCGATCAGTTCGGTGATGCCATGATTAGAATGGGCAGGATTCAGATCCTGACTGGCCAGCAGGGTGAGATTCGTAAGAGATGTGGTTTTGTCAATTCAAACTCAACTAGGCAGGCTGCCAACTGATGATCATGAAGGACAGACAGACTACGTGATATTGTGACAAGTCTGGATTTCCATTTTTCCTGCACTTCTCTAGATGGTTTAAACAAGTGGAGCACTGTACCACTAACAACAAACGATGAAAAGAATTATGCAAAGATCACTGCACTAAGCAACTAAACCAGCATCTCACTACAAAACACTTTGTATTTGAATTAAAAACAATGAATACTGATATGCACTTGTGGACTTGCTATGCACATGTGGATTTGGTTAGAATATTTTTTTTAATTCTTTAAACATTCAAAAATTAACAACCCCAAACTAGGATGTCACTTAAAAAAAAAATTGTATTTGAATTAAAAACAATGAATACTGATATGCAGATGTGGACTTGGTTAGAGAAATTCTTTTATTTCTTTAGAAATTCAAGAATTAACAACCCCATAATGTCATTCATTTGATTCAAGATATTATTTTATAGAGGTAATCAGAGTGCAAGTTACTTAAATGGTTTAAATATTTTTTTTATATTTTTTTATATTTATGGTAGGGTGTTTTATAAATTGTTAGAATTTAAGGATAATTTTAAGAATCTTCTAAATGGGTTAATCTCATAATACACAGGAAAATTGGAAGACTATTATATATATATATATATATATATTAATCTTTTACTAATTTTGTACAATCTTGTAAAATCTTGAGGAATTTTTATGGAATTATAAATTTTTGAAGAACTTTTCACAAAATTATAAAATCTTATAAAATCTTGACAAATTTTTTGATAAAGAAAAATGCATTCATTAAATTGTAATATACTCATTTTACATATTTGGAAAAAGAAACATAATTTGTCCATCCTCTATACATACACTCTTGCACATCCTTCTAACGATATTTCACCACAAAGTTCATATGTGTTGATCATGAGCACCATTTTTCTCACTAGATATTAATCTTTGCTCTACCACTTCTATCATGGATTCTTTATTACTGATTCATTGATTATGAAATGACCCTTCAAACAAGTTCATCAAATAATGTTCCTAAATAGGAGAACACATAATTTTATCCTTCAGTAACTTCAAATGTATAAGAATATTGCTAGGTCACATTCAATGTATGACTCTAATCATCCATTTGTATCCATAAATGACCCATTTCCAAGGGAGGTCACTTAGACTTCCATAATTAAGGATGAAGAGTAAAAGATGTAGATTCAGTAAGGGTTATTATGTCATCATGTATATATACCTGGTAATATCATGGTGCAAAGTCAAAGTTTTATCACTCATTTTAAGCCCATTAAGGGAAACACATGCAATGTTTGTCACTTGGATCCTACTACATACCGACTCCCAAAATTGAGTTGCAAAAAAATAATGAAGAAATAAATGATTATGAACTATATTAAAAGTCACTTTTTCCATATGATTCAAACACCAATAAGCATGCATCTTTCTTAGTTACATAAAACTCCCCACAACATGTGCATTATTAGAAGAACCTTTGTAATGAATTTTTTTCAAGCTTGTTTATCAAGTTTGTTCTTTAACTTTGACTTCAAGAATGATAGTGCACTAAACATTCTCTCATCCTCCACTAGCTACATGTAATGCTCTTTTAGTCTTGAAATAAAAAAATATAATTGCATTAGAGGAATGTCGATCTCATGTTAATATGTATCCTTTGATGAACACATAGGAACGTAATGCATAGACCATTTTTCTCGTCGCTTAGGTAAGTAGAGCTCATTTCCATTTCTAGATAACTAATAAGTCTTTTCAAAGAAAACATAAAATAAACATAGTAGATACTAAAAGGTGAAGTTGCTTAAGTCACGCCACAAAGTGAAAGGAAATTTTTTTTGCTCCTAGCACAACAATGCATAAGAGGATGAGGGTCCTAATTAATATAGAAAGGAAAATCTCTTAGGAAAGGTTCTTATATTTTAAAGAAGTCAAGTTCGAGTGCAATCACTCCTTCACAACCTTTATTTAAAATGGAAGTGATTATGGACATCAAACCCTATCAAGTTGAGATTGTTGTTTTTAAGTTGAATCATTGGTTGCAACAGTTAGAAGTGTACTTTAGTGTCCATAATATAGATGAAGAGTAGACACTTTCATTTGATCGATTGAAACTAGAGGCCCATGCACTAACCTAGTGGGAAAGCCACATGAAGACATTTAGGTTGGAGGGTGATCCACTAGTCACAAGTTGGAGGTGTTTAAAACCCTCATCCAGTCCCAATTTTACCCTATTGGGTGTGTAGAGGACTAGTGGATCCATTGTCATCACTTCATGGAAAGGCATGGGCATAGTGTGCTAGAGTACACTACCGAATTTAGGAAGATGGTGATCATGTTGGGTATCTCTTTGAAGAACTCATATGTACTCCTAAAGTATTTGGGAGGTCTACATAGTCATTTGTGAAAGTAGGTGATGCTCTTCAAACCAAGGACCATTGATGAGACCTATGTAAAAGAAACATACTTGGAGAACATATGCCATAAGAAAGGAAAACCCAATGGTTCTAAACAAAATGACCACCAAGATGCTTCCAACAAGGGGAAAACTAAGTGGAAAGGAAAAGAAAAAAAGACTAGAGTCACTGCACGTTAGTGCAAGGATCCAAACAACCATTGAAACCATTCTAATATGGATGGTCGGATCAAAGATAAGTGTTAGAAGCTATATCTAGAGATAAATACAAAGAACAATAAGAAACGATGTCAAAAAGAATAACCTGTTAGCAACGGATTCCAATACCCTAGAAGAGAGTGGCTTGGATGTGGATGAGAAGTTTTTATGCACTTTAGTGCAAAAGGAAATGAATTTGAGTAGCCTTCATCACATGGAAACGAAGAATATGAAAAAACTCTTCCATATTAAGATGTAGGTCAAAAATACCAAGGTATATGCTCTATTCAATTCCAATTCATAGGCGAACCTCATAGCAACCTGATCTATAAAATGTTATGGATATTCCAGTAGAATAGTTCATCACAACATATCTCATAAATAAAATTGAAATCTACCATTGGACACACATTTTGGATGCAATTTTGAGAAATATCCTAAGGGTTGAGGAGTGCGCAGTAAAGACACATTCATGATCAGAACGTGCAGTAAAGGCACATTCATGATCGAGAGAACACAAAAGAACATAAGAAGATAAAATAAGGAAATAAAGCAAGGAAATAAAAGCAATGAGATAAAGTAAAGAGATAAAGGAGGAAAAACAACATGTAGACAAAAATAAAGGAAAAGCAACATGCAAGAGAAACTGAAGGAAAAGAAGCATGCATATGCCAAGGTAGGAAAAGCACACATGAACTATGTGTTGTCATGAGTTGTAATGAGTCATAATGAGTTGTCATAGGGTTTTGTTATAAGATAGTATGGTTTTGATCCCTAAACTCTATGTATAAATATGTAATGGGTTGGGAAGAATAGATTGGTGTTGTTGCTGAGAGAATAGGTTGAGAATGAGAGATATTCTATGTCTCAAGGGTTAGGGGAGAGTTTGCAGAGAGTGTCTTGCACTGCAGAGCAGCTAGGAAGGATGGGGAATGATATCATGATGTATCTATTGTATCAAAGTGCACAAGCTTGAGATGATTACATGAATAATAATAAAGAAGCCAATCGTTGTGGACGTAGCCCAAGAATTGGGTGAACCACCTTAAATTCTTTGTTTGAATGTATCTTTTGATTTGATTGTTCATGGGAGTTATGTTTATGCATGATTAGATATAGCTCTTATTTTTATATGAATGATGAACAATAGTTACGAATGTTCCATTGAATGGTCGATGTCAGGATCTACCTTATAATGGTGTTGTATAATTGGGGTTATCAATTAATCAAGAGATGAGAGACAAAACATATTTCACATAGGGTATATAAGTATCAGTGAACATGTTGATTGTACCTCACTTCCCCTCATCCCTATAGAAACTTGGTACTTGCAGTCCTAGTAGATACCTCGGATGAGACTTCGCTTCCATCCAGGTGATGCCGAAAGGGACGGTATATGAAATTTTTTGTTGGTTAGATAAGTTGAACCTAGAGTCTTATAATCGTGCACCAAAAAATGGTTTTGTTTCTAGGAATTAGAATATGTAATTGAGGGAATGTTTTGGAGGCCGACTAAGAAAGAGATGGTTGAATGGATGGAAAGGAAGGAATGAGAATTTTCTTGAGCAGAGAATATAAACCCTTAGATGAGAAATGAATAATGGTTGTAAATATATGTGTTCACAAAGCTGCACGAGATTTTCTTTTGCAAATTTCCGATTATTTTTACTAAATGGTTAGAAAGATTAGTGGGGAATATTGTACTGCAATGTCGAGGAACTAAAATCGTGAGTTAGTAAGACAATTGAATTATGTAAGTAATAATACTTTCCACGCAGTCAATTTCTGTTTAAATAACATACTAGGGAGTTATATCATGAACTATATAGAAAGTTACTTTTTCCATATGATTCAAACATCAATAAGCATACATCTTTCTTAGTTACATAAAACTCTCCACAACATGTGCATTATTAGCAGAACCTTTGTAATGATTTTTTTTTCAAGCTTGTTTATCAAGTTTGTTCTTTAACTTTGACTTCAATAATGTTAGTGCACTAAACATTCTCTCATCCTCCACTAGCTACATGTAATGCTCTTTTAGTCTTGAAATAAAAAATATAATTGCATTAGAGGAATCTCGATCTCATGTTAACATGTATCCTATGATGAACACATAGGAATCTAATGCATAGACCATTTTTCTCTTCACTTAGCTAAGTAGAGCTCATTTCCATTTCTAAATAACTAATAATTATTTTCAAAGAAAACATAAAATAAACACAGTAGATACTAAAGGTGAAGTTTCTTAAATCACGCCACAAAGTGAAAAGAAACAAATTTTGTTCCTAGCACAAAAATTCATAAGAAGAAAAGGGTCCTAATTAATATAGAGAGGAAAAGCTCTTAGGACAAGGTCCTATATTTTAAATAAATTAAGTTCTAGTGACATCACTCCTTGACAACCTCTATTTAAAATGGAAGTGCTTGTGGACATCAAACCCTATCAAGGTGATATTTTTGTTGTTAAGTTGAATCATTGGTTGCAATAGTTAGATGTGTATTTGAGTGTCCATAATATAGATGAAGAGTAGAAACTTTCATTTGATCGATTGAAACTAGAGGGTCATACACTAACCTGGTGGGAAAGCCACATGAAGACATTTAGGTTGGAGGGTGATCCGTGATTAACAAGTAGTAGGTGTTTAAAACCCTCATCAAGTCCCAGTTTTACCCTATTGGGTGTGTAGAGGACTAGTGGATCCATTGTCATCACTTCATGGAAAGGAATGGGCATAGTGTGCTAGAGTGCACCACCGAATTTAGGAATATGGTTATCATGTTGGGTATCTCTTTGAATAACTCATATGTACTCCTAAAGTATTTGTGAGGTCTACATAGTCATTTGTGAAAGTAGGTGATGCTCTTCAAACCAAGGACCATTGATGAGGTGTGTGTGAAATAAAAATACCTCGAGAACATATACCATAAGAATGGACAACCCGATGGTTCTAAACAAAATGACCACCAAGATGCTTCCAACAAGGGGAAGAAGAAGTGGAAAGGAAAAGAAAAAAATACGAGAGTCACTGCATGTTAGTGAAAGGATCCAAACAACCATTGCAACCATTGTAATATGGATGGTCACATCAAAGATAAGTGTTGGAAGCTACATCTAGAGATAAATCCAAAGAGCAATAAGAAAGGATGCCAAAAAGAAGAACCCATTAGCAACGGATTCCAATACCCTAGAAGAGAGTGGTTTGGATGTGGATGAGAATATTTTATGCACTTTAGTGCAAAAGGAGATGCATTTGAGTAGCCTTCATCACATGGAAGTGAAGAAGATGAAAAAAATATTCCATATTAAGATGTAGGTCAAAAATACCAAGGTAGATGCTCTATTCAATTCCAATTCATAGGTCAAACTCATAGTAGCTTGATCTGTAAACTATTGTGGATATTCCACTAGAATAGTTCATCACAACATATCTCATAAATACAACTGAAATCTACTGTTGGACACACATTTTGGATGTAGTTTTGAGAAATATCCTAAGGGTTGAGGAGTGCGCAGTAAAGGCGCATTTATGATCGAGAGAAAAATAAAATCACATAAGAAGATAAATAAAGGAAATAAAGCAAGTAGATAAATCAAGGACATAAAGAAAGAAAAACAACATGCAAGACAAATTGAAGAAACATAAGCATGCGTATGCGAAGGCAGGAAAAGAACGCATGAACTATGTGTTGTCATGAGTTGTAATGAGTCATAATGAGTTGTCATAGGGTTTTTTGATAAGATAGTATGGTTTTGAGCCCTAAACTCTATGTATAAATATGTAATGGTTTGGGAAGAATAGATTGTTGTTGTTGCTGAGAGAATAGGTTGAGAATGAGAGATAGTCTATGTCTAAAGGGTTAGGGGAGAGTTTGCATAGAGAGGCTTGCACTGCAGAGTAGATATGAAGGATGGGGAACGATATCGTGATGTATCTATTGTAGCACAGTGCACAAGCCTGAGATGATTGCACGAATAATAATAAAGAAGCGAGTCATTGTGGACGTAGCCCAAGGATTGGGTGAACCACCTTAAATTCCATGTCTGAATGTATCTTTCGATGTGATTGTTCATCGCAGTTATGTTTATGCATGATTAGATATATCTCTGCTTTTTATATGAATGATGCACAATAGTTATGAATGTTCCATTGAATGGTCTATGTCGGAATCTACGTTATAATGTGTTCCATTGAATGGTCTATGTCGAAATATACGTTATAATGGTGTTGTATAATTGAGGTTACCAATTAATCAAGGTATGAGAGACACAACATATTGCACACAGGGTATATAAGTATCAGTGAACATGTTGATGACCTCACTTCCCCTCATCCCTATAGAAACTTGGATCCTGCAGTCCCAGTAGATACCTCAAATGAGACTTCACTTACATCTAGGTGATGCCGAAAGGGATGGTATATGAAGGGTTTGTTTGGTTAGATAAGTTTAACCTAGGGTCTTACAATCATGCACCAAAAAATGGTTTTGTTGCGAAGACTTAGAATATTTAATTGAGGGAATGTTTTGGAGGCCAACTAAGAAAGAGATCGTCGAATGCATAGAAAGGAAGGAATGAGAATTTCCCCGAGGAGAGAATATAAACCCTTAGATGAGAAATGAATAGTGGTTGTAAAGGTATGTGTTCACAAAGTTGCATGAGATTCTCTTTCGCGAATTTCCAATTTTATTTACTAAATGGTTAGAAAGACTAGTGGAGAATACCGGGAGATATTGTACTGCAACGCCGAGGAACTGGACTCCTGAGTTAGTAAGACAATTGAATTCTATAAGTAATAAGACTTTCTGCGTAGTTGATTTTGGGTTAAATAACATACCGAGGGTTTATATTATGGAATTTGTAGTAGATTCTACCTAGTCATATAGTGTTGCAGAAATAGATTTATTCAAGGTTCCGCATGGAAGGTTTATGAAAGCATTGGGTACCTGGAAAAATATGTTGTTGTGAGACAAATTTGTGATGAAAATGGAATTTGATTTCTAAGGGCCTACATGCACATAGGGGAACTAGGGGATGACCAAGGGATGGTATGAAAGTAGAATAGAATGAAGAAAGAAATGAAGAAGGAAGGGAGGAACTGAGGATGCATAGAAATCAGGAAGGTATATCAGAAGAAGAAGATGATTTTGGAGTACTACACAGTGGAAGAAGGTAAAAGAGGTTGAAGACTAGGGATGAGGAAGGAGAGATGCACAATGAGTATGAGAGGAGGGAACCATGTGCAATAGTCTAGATCATAGAAATACCACACACAAAATAGAGGAAGAGGATTCTCAGTTTAGTTTTATAGTAGAAGAGTCCTTAAGTCCAACTCACGCTGGATCCTATGTTGATTCCATGACCCCATGTGTGTCACTGATATTTGAGGTAACATCCAAAGATTTTCAAAATCACTTGTAGTTAGTTGAGGAAGACAAAATACTAGTTGCCAGAGCAGTGGAAGTAGTGCGTCGATTCAGAGTCAACCAACATCGTTGAGGGAAGTTACTACAAAATACAACATGACAAGGTTAGACAACACATTGAGACTACCTGATTTCCAGGGAGTTCGGTCGGAGGATCCATAACAACATCTATTTGTATTTAAGAGAATTTGGGCTGCGAAGAATGTCGAGGATGAGGTCGTAAAGATTTCACAATTGGAGACAACGTTAAGAGGCTGCACATTAGTATGGTACATGAAACTACAGAGTACTACATGTAAAGGTCAAGAAAGGACATTGGCATAAATTAGAAAAGAATTGTTAAAAGAGTTCAAGAAGTCGATGTATGAGTCATAGTACATCGCATAATTGAAGCAAATCAAACAAGTGCATATTGAATTAGTTTGAGACTACGATCAAAGATTTAAGTATTTAATGGGTAGGTTGACATTCTAGATTCTTCATCAAAAACACTAGGAATGGTTTATTGCAGAACTATTGCTACACATTTGTTGCTCGTTGGTGGAACAAAAGGTTACGTCGCAACCCGAATCCTTGGATATTGTGATGAAGCTAGAATAATCTCCTGTAAGGGATGGTGGGGAGATGGCTCAAGTCCAAACACAATTAGTTTCCTTGACAATTCAATTAGATGAACTGATGAAAGGAAATGAGAAGCAGTAACAAGTTTGGTGTGTCAAGTGTAGAACTGAAGGCCACCATAAGAACAAATGCCCAAACTTTGCACAATATTTGACAGCTGGAGCACTAAACCCATTACTAGAAGGGGGGTATTGTGAAATATGTAAGAAAGGGGGCCATCATCCACATGACTGTCCATTCCTATAGAAATACCAGAGTACACTAAGGAATCTATTTTGTAACTTTTTCAAGTCAGTAGGGTACAAAGCAAAGGAATGTCGCACATTCAATTTGATGAGAGAGCACACTTCATATATGTGTTGGATTCAGGAGAAGAATGCTACGACAGAAGGATCTGGTACATAGTATAATAATCATAAAGGATTTAATCCAAGAAACTGAGGAGGATTTGGTAGAGGAATTTTTGGAAGAGGAGGTAAAAGTCCAATAATTTACTAAAATTGTGATCAAACGGGGCACTTAGCTCGTCATTTCCTGAATCCTTGTACAACCTAAACATATTGTAGAGCAAAGGATCATGCGACAAAATATTGTCCTCAAATACTTGCGAAATGGTAGGAAAGAGGGAATAAGAACTAGAACCCAAATCCTAACGTACAAAATATATCAATTGAGAAACACAATGAAGGACCTAGAAAAGAAGGTGTCAAGCATGAGGGAGATAGAATAGGGGATGATGTGACAAATGGAGGGTGGAATGTTGAGAAATGGGTAAGGAAATCAATAGGGCCTATGTTGACATTTGAACCACAATTTGAAAAGAAGACATATCAGAGGAAAATAAAAGAGATACTAGGACCAGATTGGGTAGCATCAACATCACTTGTGCCTCCTATGGTCAACATGCCTCTGGTATGTGATCATACTATGCCATAAAATCTGCTTGAGAAGGTAAGTACTCTAAGAGATTTTCTGAGAAGTTATGTATAATTGATGAAAGATGAAATTGCATTGAATAAATTATGTGAAATGATTGATCATTGTGCACAAGAAAGGAAAATTCCTACCACACATAGGGTAGTGAATCGGTTACTATGCAAAAAGAGGACCAATAGAGAGTTCAGACTAAGTGCACAGATTGAGTAACGATGTAAATGTGTTACCAAAGTAGACATGGGAAATGATGGGGAAACCCAAGTTTATATGGTCTCCCATCTAGTTAAGATTGCAAAACCAACATAAGATAGTACCAATTGGTCAATTGACAGGGATACTTTTGAATATAGATGGGTTGCGCAATATAGTAGACTTCAAAGTCATTGAAATCATGGATGATAGTCATCCATATCCACACTAATGGGGTTATAATGTGCTTTTTACAATCGGGAAATTATTAATCTGAAGAGGAGGGAAATGATATTTGAGGTAGGAGACTTAAAAGTTACAGCGCCATTGGATCGAATAAAAGAAACGAGGTAAATAAAACCAACAAAAGGGAATAAAATTGAAAACATGTATAATACAATTGCATGAATGGATGACTATGTTAACCCCACTAAATATGGTGCACTAAGTTGGATAAGCATTAGCTCATGTGTGTCAAACACAAAGGACATTTTTGAACATTGGTAGGGAAGGATGCACAAAGTACCTAGTGGATGATGTGCCCACATTACTCAATCGATGTGCTAGATTGGAATGGAGTTATGTGACCCACCCAAGTATGATGGCTTGACTGACATAGAATATTTCATATATAGGCATTTGAGTTGCAGATACTTGAACCAAAAAGACCGTTGGAATTAGATGTTGTCTTGAAGGCCACTCCAGTCAGATGGTGGGATGCACACAAGGAAGGAATAGAAGACTGGCAGCAGTGTAGAAGATTGATGCAAGTTAGATTCAGTATCGAGGTGGAGTATACTGTGCAAAACTATACAAAGATAGGTGATCCAACTGATCATGTTGAGTCGTGCAAAAATATATGGAGATAAATACTGAAGAAGGAATGAATGAACATGTTTATACATATATTGGATACAATTGCTAAGAACTGGTACCTAGAACTAGAAATGCGTAGAGAAACAACGAATTGGGACCAACTATTTCAAAGGTTTAAGGTAACATTTACATTTGAACATGATATCCATTACTAGATGCAACTTTGCATGCCATTATAACTAATATCATTTGAGAATAAGGGCCAATGGAAGTAGTACCTGTGTGTAGTGCGCACAAAACTTATATGATTGTTCATGAATTACTGGAATGTTATAATGTTTCTAAATAAGAACAAGATGAGGAAGATCCCAAGACTATACAAGTACCTATAAATGAGACAGAATGTGCAGTAGAAGGACCAAAGCTTGAATTTGTTGCATATGCACAACCACTAAAGACACTGAAGGTAAATATTGGGACAAAATAAAATCCAAAATTTGCACAGATAGGCGATTACTAGAATGATGGAACTGTGGAGAAGATTGAAGATTTATTATACGAGTATCAATATATATATTCCCAACTACATTCTCAGAAATGAAAGGGATAGATAGGAAGTTAAGAGAAATGACTTTGCAACTAGGTGCTAAGCCAGTAAGACATAAACATTATAGACTGAATCTGAAATATAAAGAGAAGGTAAAGGAATAAATAGAACGAATGTTAGAAGCTAGAATCATTGAACCAGTCATGGAATCAGAATGGATAAGTCCAATGGTAGTGAAACATAAGAAAACAGGGGGACTCCAGATTTGTGTAGACCTAAGGAAGCTAAATGATGCATGTCTGCATGAACCATTTCCAACACTGTTTACAGACGAAGTGATAGAGAATGTTGGAGGGAAGGAGGCCTATTCTTTCAAAGATGGATTTTCAGGATATCACTAGAATAAAATTGCGCAAGAAGACAGACATAAAACTACCTTTGTGACAGATTTGGGAAGCTATCAATAAACAATAATGTTTTTTGGGTTGAAGAATGCACCTGCAGGTTTTTCAAGAGTAGTTGTCACATATTTTAAGGAATTTATTCATAATTTCCTTGAAGTTCACTTAGATGATTGGACTATTTTTAATCTATTGAAAGATCACATATAAGTACTCAGGTTAATGTTCGATAGGTGTAGACAATTGCATATTTCAATGAATTTGAAGAAATGTATTTTCTGCGTGCCTTTTGGAATTTTGTTGGGCCATGTGGTATGTAAGAAATGCTTATTAGTGGATCCTACCAAGGTTGCAGTGATTTTGGACTTACAACCACCCAATTTAGTCACACAATTGATAGAAACCATGGGTCATACATGATACTACAAGAATTTCATTAAGATTTATGCACATATTACAAAACTTATGGAGAAGTTGTTGAAGAAAGAAGTTAAGTTCCAGTGGAATGAAGACTGTTAGAAATATTTGGATACATTGAAGCAAAAATTAGTGACCATGTCAATATTGATATTTATGGATTGGGGAAATAAATTTAATGTTCATGTGGACATGTCATATAGATATTTAGGCATAATATTATCTTATCTAGGAGAAGGAGACATAAACCATCCAATTGAATTTGCAAGCAGGAAGTTTCCAACAAAAAAAATAATTCCACTACCATAGAACAAGACAAACTAGCAATCGTATTAGTAGTGTATAAGTTTAGACATTATTTGTTGGGTTCTAATTTTAATATGTATACATACCATTTCGCACTAATATAGTTCATGACCAAGCCAATCTTGAGGGGGGAGAATATGCAGATGGTTGATGTTGTTCCAGAAATATGATTTTGAGGTTGTTGTGAAACTGGGGGAAATTGAATGTAGGACCAGATCACTTATCACACATACTATCAAGAGAATATGTAGGGAATATATATGAGAATTTTTCATATGCACAATTATTTGCAGTTAAAATGGTGGACGACTACTTCACAAACATTGTGTAGTTTTTAAGTACATGAATGGCCCCATTAGACATGACGATTGCACAAAAGAAACAATTAGTGGTTAAATTAGTGGACTACTAGCTAATTGCAGGGAACTTATACAAGTTAGGTGCATATGGGATATTAATACAATGTTTTTTAGAGAATGAAAGGCCAATGATACTCTCAAAATCACATGAAGGAATTGCATGAGGACACTATGTAGGTAAAGTGACCGTGCATAAGATTTTATGCATAGGGATCTAGTGGCCCACACTTCACAAGGATGATAAAGAATACTATCAGGAATGTGATGTTTGTTAAAGGGTGGGAAAACCATCTAGAAGGAAGGATATGCCTTTGCACCTCCAGTTTAAGTTGCATGTATTTGATAAATGGGAAACATACTTTGTTGGATCAATTAACCCACCAATGAGAAGATCATGAGCGAGGTATATAATCACTGCGACAAAGTATTTGAGTAGATGGGAAGAAGCAACACCAGTTTCATACTACACCACGGAGACTATCGTGTGGTTTCTCTTTGAGAATTTAGTTACACAATTTGGATGCCCGCACAATCTATTGAGTGATCAGGGGACACACTTCTTGAATAAGACAACTGCAACATTGACTAGGGAATTTCAAATTCATCATCGAAGGAGTACGCTGTATCACCCTCAGGACAATGGGAAAGTAGAAGCCTTTAATAAAATTATGAATAATTCTCTAACAAATATCTGCAACGTAGTAAGGGATGATTGGGACTTAAGGATCCCTGCAGTATTATGGGCATATAGTACTATAATTAAAAAGTTGACGAGACAGACACATTTTATGTTGGTATATGTACAAGAAGTAGTAATGCTAATGTATTTTATTGTTCCTAGCATACACGTTGCAACAATTACTGATCTTTCAGACTATGGCTCAATAGAGGAGATGTTTTCACAGTTGCTAAAGCTTGAGGAAGACCGATTTGTCACAAGGTTCCATTAGCAAGTTCATAAAGCAAGAGAAAAGGCATGGAACAATAGACATATTAAAAAGAAAAGTTTCAAGTGAGGGACTTAGTATTACTATACTACAACAAGTTTATGCAACATATAGGAAAGTTTAGAATGCATTGGTTAGGACCATACATAATTAAGTATGTGACAGAGGCAGGTGTTGTGCAATTGGAAACAAGGAATGGTGAAGTCATGGGAGGAATGGTGAATGGCATTCGACTGAAACTTTAAAGGGACAACTGACCTCCCACACATTGTACTGAATTTCGCAAGAACAAATGTACCATAGTAGTTTATTATAGTAGGAAAAAGGACAAAAAGAAATAAAAAGTGGGAAAAAGAGAAAAGAAAAACAAAGGAAAAAAATGAAAAAATTAAGTTACAATGATAGTAAGTGCACAAAATAAGTGAGTGTCATGCAGATGGATGAAACTACACCGAGTAGGGGGATTACATGCATAAGCCAAAAACAATACACATAACATGACCAACAAGGTTGTTAAAGGCATTAAAAGGAATCACCAACTGTTAAAAAACATTAATGACAAAGCATAAATATGACACATCTAGTCATAAATGGAAAAAGTCGTCAGGGATCGTGACAGACTAGCAGTACAAGGAAAAACTCCAGCAATAGATTTGGTAACAAAGCAACATTAAATCATGCATTGAGAACACCATTGGTGGTTTAGACCGTTAGTTCAGGTGCTGATGTACAAGGACAATTTTTGAAGGGTTCTATAAGCACACTAGGGGTTAACAGGGAAAGGTTATTTGCATGCATAAGCACTGTGAGAATATAGAGAAGACCATATGTGAACCATGGCTGAAATAAATCAATTGTAAAGTAAAAAAGGGACCATCAGTCACAGAGAGAAATGGAATCACCAAAATTTTGGGCACCAACTGTCGTAACACAAAATCCATCTTGAATGTGACGATCGATCACACCAACATTCAAGAAAACGCCCAGAGCTTTAGCTTCACAGCCGAGGTTTCCCATGGATTATATATCTCCAATAAAGGACACCGCACCATAGGTTAGACCACCCAAGGATGCCAAGTACCCATTGGTTATGCCAGACATACCACCCGATGTCATTATTGAAGGGGACATGATGGGAAAGGTTGTTGCTTTGAATTTTTTGGACCTGTTAGCACGCAGTTTGTAGCTAGGTCAAATGGCTAGAAGATAGAGGCCAAATTGGTGTAATAGGAACCTACCCCACCCAATGTCACCACAATGGGGAGGTTCTTTATATTCAGGGAGGTTAGACCCAGGGGAGATGTCCCCGGGAACCTAGAGTTTTGAACAGACTAAGGTATAAAGGTCAAAGTGAAATTCCCTCTTCACAGGTTACCACCGAGAATGGATAGTCCGGCTAAACAGCCAATAATGAAGTGTAGGCCCAAATGAGAACACCTACCCAGAACAAAGCAACAACAAAACAATACATGCAGGCTATGATTCAATGGGTTAGTACTTCATACAACTATATGATATCAATATATTAGCAATTATGACAATAGATATTAACGAGATCAATGTTTATCAATAATAGCAGTGGGACAATATCAATTCATCAATAAATATTGAGATTATGCAACAAACAATGTATCCAATCAATCCCTTACTCAATAAATGCTTCAAAACACCATATAATTGCTTATAAAGTCAAAATGTTGTGTCAAGATGGAATAACCAAGAATGACATCATCCTTGTTAAGGTTAGTAATTAGTTAGGGTTTCAAATTATAAGAGTTTTAAGAGTTTGTTTGACCACTATCACTTCAACGTTGGACACCTAAGATCAGTGCCTAAGGGTAAATGGAGTCAAATCAAGAGAGGACACAAAGGCTGAAGGGAAAAGGCTAAGGACTAGAGGGAAGGGTTTTGAAGTGCTGCAATGGTAGGGCTCCAGAAACAAAACCCTAGGGGAAAGAGGCTCACTTCGGTGTTTCTTAAGCAAGGCCTCGTGCTCTTTCCTCCTTCCTTAGGTTAAACTTGGAAAAATGGCTAGCATAAAAGATAAATCAAGACACGAGAGTGAGGGGAGGGAGAGTGTTGCAAAGGCAAGGCCCTATCACCAAACCCTAGAAGCAGAACGATCCTAGGTGTAGATAACCTAGGCCTAAGACGTCTCCTCCTTCTTGACTCTTAAAAGGCATGGCTAGCACAGGGAAAAAACTAACAAGAGTGTAGCAATGGCTAGGCTCTCCCTTCCTTCTTCAATGGCTGAGAATTTCTCTCTTAGGGGACATGAGGCAACGACCTACTTGTGTGTTTGTCCCCTAGGGTTTTAAAATCAGCAAAAAATATAATAAATGCAATAATATAAGACTACAACTATTCAATTAAAAAATTTTGCAGAAAAAACACTTACATATCATGATGAAATAGCATTGCAAACCCTAGTTGTAAACCGTCCTTCAAGAGAAGTGAAAAAAATGCCAAGAAAAGCCTTCCTTCAACAAGTGTGCCTCATTCGAAAAGATGAAATACCCAACAAGGGTGCAAAAATCATACCTTACTAGGAGAGTGAGTTGTGTGTTATTGTCAAAATGAGGATAAAACTCCTCAATATATACGGTATCAATGACCTTTAATTAAATTTAGGTCATAAAAATTAGTCGACAAGGCCTTAAACCAAAATCATATTGTTTTTACATTAAATGTTCTTTTAAAACCCTAAATGAGAAAAAATTGAGATGTCAAGCCCTCTTGAGGGAGACGTTAGGCCCTTTTGGGAAGAGTGCAGTATCCAGAAGCCAAACATTAGCCCTCCTTGGGCTCTTCCAAACTGCCACACGTGCCAACAACCCTGTCCATCTGCCATATGCTCATGATGACATCAAAATCCTCCTGGTGACGTCCTGGGTCATCTGGGGTCAACGTTCCACTGCGAGTGGGTCAATCCCCCTAGGCTTGGCTCAACCAAAGTACCCCTGATGGAATGTCCTCTTCCACTCTGGTGCAAAACCTTGGTCAAACACTGTCCTATCTCTGCCCCTCTGATGGGGTCTCAACAACCATCTGTTGTGCTCTTCAGCCCCATGGAGGTTTGAACTAATCATCTCCCCATGTGTACCAGTCCACGTGGTACCTGTCCGTCAGGCATGGTCCTGCACATCAAAAGCCACGCCCTCCATGGGCTCATTAGTCACAGGGATCATAGCAATGTCAACCACATTTAATCATTAATATTATCAAACATATGCATAAAAACCCTGATCTATCATTCAATATCTCAAAGACTCTACAAAAACCTACGATATAAGGTTGAGAGAAAGGGCAAGATACCCTATTGGGCTAGTATCCATAAGGATAGGAAATTTTCCAAGGGGTTTCATCCAAGCCATGTAAATGAGGTGAGGTGGTTGAAGGGATGTCTATACATACAGGTGGAGTGAGAGCCAGGGATGCATGATATTACTTGTGGGTGCCTTTGTAGAAGGTGAGCTGTACTCGTCATGGATGCAAATTTTTTCCAAGCCCCTTTATTATTTTCCTTATTTTCTTTTTCTTCTTCTTTTTCTTTTTATTCAAGGGATAACCAGAGGACACTGCCTTGGCATGGTGACCAAAGCTGACAGTGTTACCCACAAGTAATTTCACAGCGGTGATAAAGCTAGCTCGTGATGAGACCCCATTTCCCTTGGCCATGCAACCAAAGTTCACTGCCCTGGCATGGTAACCAGATGGTGGAAATGTCATGTTGTTATGTACCCATGAACATAATAGGTTGGATCATGATGAGACCCCCTATCCTCTTGATTAGGTCTTGTTTGTTATTTTTTTTGGGGTCACTCTTGTTTCTTGTTGAGAGGATTTTTATTGCCTTCTCGGGGATCCCTGGGCAAAGCATCTCAAGGTTTCATTTTTTAGGCTTTTATCTTTTACCAGCTTCTTTTATCTTCTGGGCCTTTATCCCCTTCTTCCCACGAGATAAGGTGCAACCCCACAAACAAATCATCCTAATACCTGGACAAGGGGAATGGGACAGATGAGAGAGAGACAAGATGGAAAAGTGATGGTATGATGGGAGCGGACGATGGCTCTTTAAAAACCCTCCAGTGGAAAACCAAAACCTATGGGTACAGGCTTGCTAGGGAACCCATTCAATCTCCCCAAGCATGGTCAAGTGGGTCAATGTAAGATCCAAGCAGTTGTCGGAAAGAAAAGGAATTAGATGCATACATTTAAAGGTTATAATGATCAAAAGTGACATATACCATGATACCTACACCAATTAACTCATGGAGAAAGAGCCTCCTCCAATATAAGACCAAACCGATGGTGATGGATGTTGTTGTTGCTGACAAGATGAATCTAATGAAAGAAGAAAAGGATGGTCCCTCCAGGGCTATGCTCAGGTCAATATTGCTCTCGGTACTCCATGTCTGGGACCTGTGGGCCTCAAGACATGATCTCCTAGTTATCCCTAGAAATCGGGGATAACATCTGGCTCCAACTTGGGGAAATGTGCTCATCGTAGAGCGCATGAGAACCTCATCATCTCTGGCATAACCTATAGACTTTCTCAACTCGATAGGGGCATCAGTAACAAAAATGGGGTGGTAATGTCACCCCAACACATATAGATGTATACATAAATCAATCATAAATGCGAATACAAAGTGAAATACTTACCTATACTTACCTATTAGCTGGATGTTGATGTAGTCAAACAACCAGTGAAGCCAATCCGGCAATGTCCCATGATACCTGCCTGTGTGCTTCATCATGAACCAAAATAGTGATAAATTAAGCACAAAAATGTCATGAGTGATAATGTATATCTTATCATCGGAAATCTCAAAGTCTAACTCATGGTGGTGGGTGGGAGGGATAAAATCCTGTTAAGTCCATCTCTGAGGAAAGTACTCAATCCACTTCAACAAAGGGTCATGAGGAGAGAAAGGTTCATAAAACTGACTCAAAGGGCCTGCAAATTGGCTACCTATGGAATCCTCACGCTCTGAAGTCAAGGAAGGGATCGACAAAGACCTAGCAGATGACTGGCAAACTACCAAGGGAAAGTTGAAAAACTGGGATAACTGACTCAAACTCGTAGTATCCAACCAACCCTTGGATTCTAGGGTTTGCCTAAGAGGAAGCTCAACATAAAAAATATATTTCCCAACTACACCTTTAATGGACAAGCATGGTAAAGTAATAATAGGTGAATGGAGTGAAAAGTGATGAGAAACCTTCTTTAGGAAAACAATGTTCTTACTTGCATCAAAATCTAAGTAGAGTAGTGGTTGATAATTATCTTCATAAAATAAATCCAAATGCTTAGAGGAACAATCATGAAATTCCTCAAGGTATGACCAAAAATCATCAGGAAAACAAGGTACTAGGTCATCCTTGGGTTTTTGGATAGTATGGGTAAAAACCTCATCTGCTTGTTGCCACTGATCAAAAGTAATGTGTTGTGATAATTGCAAGGGCAACACCTAAAAATGACTCTCAGTGTCATAGATGGGATACAAGTCATAACCAACTATATCCCACCTACGTCTCCCAACATGTATGAACTCATCAATGTTATCAACAATGTCACTATCTGTGTCATAACATGCAGGGTTTGAAACATTTGAAAATTCATTCTCCTCCTCCTCATTTCCTTCATCATGAAGTAAAGCATCATCAAAAACTAGGGGAGGAGGATAACTTACTATTTCTTCTTGTGCAGGGGCTTCGTGGACTTTGATGTTTTCAACATGTGTTATTGTTTCATCCTCATGAATTGCTTCTTTATCTTTGATTGCACAACAAGGACCATCCACTTCATTCAAAGATTTATTTTCTCCTTCATTTTCTGAATCAAGGAATAAGGTGTCATCGAAATCCTGAAGTGGAAAGAAGCTAACCTCATCTTCGCTTTGTTGTGTAGGAGAAATAGGTTCTCAGATGACCTCATCAGAGGGAGGAGCATAGGTGGATACTTCATCATCTTTCTTAGGTTCTTTCTCCTTAATCACGTCCTCATTCTACTGGTCAAAAAATTGCTCCCTTTTTTCTTATGGATATTCAACAAAGGTTTCAAGGGAAACTAGTTTTATCAAGATGAGAGTGTCCATGGCATTGGTTCTGGACAAGAAGATATTATTTTCGATTTGAATGGCCATGTTGTGAGCTTCTGCAAGTGTTTTTATATTCTTCTTATTTAGGAGGAAGCTCAAATTCCCTTGAAGTCCATTAGTATAGAGATAAATGAGGTACTTTCCTTTAGGACGATGACTTTAATGAATCTGGTAAAGAAACTTTTGGAACCTAGCCCCGAAAACTCTGACAACCTTAGGCTTTGTTTGTTTTATGCCTTCAAGAATTTTTAGTAATGATTTTATATCTTCCAATTTCATAGCCCACTTTGCAAGGAAGATTTCTTCAAAATGGTCCATAGATGTGATGCTAGCAGCTGGAAAATTATCATACCATCTTCTAGCCCCTCCAAGCAGAGAGGTAGAGAAGAGTTTCATCACCAAGTCTTCAGCCTCGTCACTGACAGGGTGGTATTGAAATAATTCCCAAAATTTTCTCATGTGATAATCGAGATTTTCTCCATCTTTGCCAACGAATCGAGGGAGCCAATTCTTATAAAAGGGAGGCATTTTTCTGGGATATCCTAGGATTTTACTTATGTCCAAAGGTTTGTAGTTCCCTGAATCCCATTGTGAAGTCATAGTTGGCTTCATCATTAGTGGATTTTCCAGATAGTTTTCTCGAAACTATCAAAAGAAAAGGGGAAAAACACCCTAGTGGATTCACCAGGTAAGCTTGTCATAAAAGGTCTTTGAGGCAAGGCTTACCGAAAAGATTTTTCATTTGAGGAGAATTGACTCAATGTTCCCAGACAACGGCACCAAAATGTTATCACATAGTTTGTAGCTAGGTCAAATGGCTAGAATATAGAGGCCAAACTGGCATAACAGGAACCTACCCCATCCAATGTCACCAAAATGGGGAGGTTCTTTCTATTCAGGGAGGTTAGGCCCAAGGGAGACATCCCCGGTAACCTGGAGTTTTGAAGAGGCTAAGGTATAAAGGTCAAAGTGAAATTCCCTCTTCATAGGTTACCACCAAGAACATATAGTCCAGCTAAACAACAAATAATGAAGTGTAGGCCCAAATGAGAACACCGGCCCGGAACAAAGCAACAATAAAACAATACATGGAGGCTATGATTCAATGGGTTAGTAATTCATACAACTATCGAATATCAATATATTAGCAATTATGACAATAGATATTGACGAGATCAATGTTTATCAATAATAGCAATGGGACGATATCAATTCATCAATAAATATTGAGATGATGCAACAAACAGTGTATCCAATCAATCCCTTACTCAATAAAATCTTCAAAACACCATCTAATTTCTTATAAAGAAAAAATGTTGTGTCAAGATGGAATAACCAAGAATGATGTCAGCCTTGTTAAGGTCAGTAGTTAGTCAGGTTTTCAAATTATAAGATTTTTAAGAGTTTGTTTGACCACTATCACTTCAACGTTGGAGACCTAAGATCAGTGCCTAAGGGTAAATGGAGTCAAATCAAGAGAGGACACAAAGGTTGAAGGGAAAAGGATAAGGACTAGAGGGAAGGGTTATGAAGTGCTGCAATGGAAGAGCTCCAGAAACAAAACCCTAGGGGAAAGAGGCTCACTTCGGTGTTGCTTAAGCAAGGCCTCATGCTCTTTCCTCCTTCCTTAGGTTAAACTTGGCAAAACAGCTAGCATAAATGATAAATCAAGACACGAGAGTGAGGTGAGGGAGAGTGTTGGAAAGGCAAGGCCCTATCACCAAACCCTAGAAGCAGGATGGCCCTAAGTGTAGATAACCTAGGCCTGAGACCTCTCCTTATTATTGACTCTTAAAAGGAATGGCTAGCACAGGGGAAGAAGTAACAAGAGTGTAGCAATGGCTAGGCTCTTCCTTCCTTCTTCAATGGCTGAGAATTTCTCTCTTAGGGGACATGAGACAATGACCTACTTGTGTGTTTGTCCCCTAGGGTTTTAAAATCAACAAAAATTATAATAAATGTAAGAATATAAGACTACAACCATTCAATTAAGAAGTTTTGCAGAAAAAAACACTTACATATCATGATGAAATAGCATTGCAAACCCTAGTTGTAAACCTTCCTTCAAGAGAAATTCAAAAAATGCCAAGAAAAGCCTTCCTTCAACAAGTGCGCCTCACTCAAAAATATGAAATACCCAACAAGGGTGCAAAAATCAGACCTCACTAGGAGAGTCAATTGTGTGTTATTATCAAAATGAGGATAAAACTCCTCAATATATACTGTATCAATGACCTTTAATTAAATTTAGGTCATAAAAATTAGCCAACAAGGCTTTAAACCACCATACTTTTTTTACATTAAATGTTATTTTAAAACCCTAAATGAGCAACAAGGGAGACGTCAAACCCTCTTGAGGGAGACGTTAGGCACTTTTGGGGCCAGTGCAGCATCCAGAAGCCAAACGTTAGCCCTCCTTGGGATCGTCCAAAATTCCACACGTACCAACAACCCTGTCCATCTGCCATATGATCATGATGATGTCACAAGATTCCTGGTGACATCCTGGGTCATATGGGGCCAACGTTCCACTGCAAGTGGGTCAATCTCCCTAGGCCTGGCTCAGCCAAAGTTCCCCTGATGGAACGTCCTCTTATTCTCCGGTGAAAAACCTCGGTCAAACACTGTCCTGTCTCTGCCCCTCTAGTGGGGTCTCAACAACCATATGGTGGGCTCTTCATCCCCATGGAGGTCCGAACTAATCGTCTCCCCATCTGTACCGGTCCACGTGGTACCTGTCCATCGGGCATGGTCCTGCACATCAAAAACTATGCCCTACATGGGCTCATTAGTCACAGGGATCATAGCAATGTCAATCACATTTCATCATCAATATTATCAAACATATGCATAAAAACCATGATATATCATTCAATAGCTCAAAGACTCTACAAAAACCTACAATACAAGGTTGAGAAAAAGGGAAAGATACCCTATTGGGCTAGTATCCATAAGGAAAGGAAAGTTTCCAAGGGGCTTCATCCAAGCCATGTAAACGAGGTGAAGTGGTTCAAGTGATGTCCAGACATACAGGTAGAGTGAGAGCCAGGGATGCATGACATTACCTGTGGAAGCCTTTGTAGAAGGTGAGATGTACCCATCGTGGATGCAAATTTCTTCCAAGCTCCTTTATTCTTTTCCTTATTTTCTTTTTCTTCTTCTTTTTATTTTTATTCAAGGGCTAACCAGAAGAAACTGCCTTGGCGTGGTGACCAGAGCTAACAGTGTTACCCACAAGTACTTTCACAACGATGATAAGGATGGCTCGTGATGAGACCCCCTTTCCCTTGGCCATGCAACCAAAGGTCACTGCCCTGGGGTGGTAACCATCTGGTGGAAATGTCATGCTATTAGGTACCCATGAACATAATATGATGTCTCATGATGAGACCCCCTATCCTCTTGATTAGGTCTTGTTTGTTATTTTTTTTCAGGTCCCTCTTGTTTCTTGCTGAGAGGATTTTTATTGCCTTCTCAGGGATCCCTGGGTGAAGCATCTCAAGGTTTCATTTTTTAGGCTTTTATCTTTTACCAGCTGCTTTTAACTTCTAGGCCTTTAGCCCCTTCTTCCCACGAGATAAGGTGTAACCCCACAAACAAATCATCCTAATGTCTGGACAAGGGGAATGGGATAGATGAGCAGGAGACAATATGGAAAAGTGATGGTATTATGGGAGCGGACGATGGATCTTTAGAAAACCCCCAGTGGAAAATCAAAACCTATGGGTACAGGATTTCTAGGGCACCTAGTCAATCTCTCCAAGCATGGTCAAGTCATTCAATGTAATATCCAAGCAGTCATCGGAAATAAAAGGAATTAGATGCATACATTTAAAGGTTATAATGATCAAAAGTGACACACACCATGATACCTGGACCAATTACCTCATGTAGCAAGAGCCTTCTCCGATACAAGACCAAACCGATGGTGATGGATGTTGTTGCTACTGACAAGACGAATCTGACGAAAGAAGAAAATGATGGGCCCTCCAGGGCTATGCTCAGGTCAATCCTTCTCTCGATACTCCATGTCTAGGACCTGTGGGTCTCGAGACATGATATCCTAGTTATCCCTAGAAATCGGGGATAACAGGACCATGACACAACATATCCACAAACTTTTCTCGAGTTAGGATGGTACAAGTATTTACACACTAAAAGTGTACCAGGTATAGGTGCAATAATGGTCGAGCTGTAGAAATGGGCGAATGGGTTATAAAAATCAGGGATATTAAACTTGTTAGAAATCCCACACTTTGCAAGAATTCTAGAAATAAATGCATGCATTAAGTTGTTATTGAGTTGTGTTTCACGGAGGGAATTTGTGGCTAGAACCACCAAGATCTATTGATACGCAATTGATTGAGTGGATGATGGGATTGTTGACATAAGGGGATTATCCAACACAAATATTCGCAAATAAGTCTAGGGAGAAATCATTATCTTAAAGTATGAAAAAGAAGTTCAAAACCTTTAGAGGAAAGAGAGGGTTGGACATCGCCATCATAAGTGATGATGTAAATAGGTTTGCAAAACAGGTATTGACGTGCAAATTACTAATGAAATGTCGGAAGGATGACATGTTGACCGCATTAATAATAGTTGTGGACAAGTACATAGAACGAGTCGAGATGAATTGGGCCACTTTTTTTTCCGATCAATTTCTGATAGATTGCATTGAATCCCAGGAGAAATGCATGGAATTTCACTATGCCCGACTTCTCATACTGATAGAATTGGCTTCCTGGAAGGAGCCAAATGACTGTGAGTTTTTTAAAACATCACTAAGAGATCATGCAACAAGGCGATATGCTAAATTATGCCATACTGCAAATAAGGGGAGACAAAAAGATAACAATGCCACCTTCTATGTCTACTTTGACATGATTAGGCACATCATAAATTACAAACCACACATCACCACCAAGACTATGTAGAACTATTAGGATATTGTGCGCTTCAAAGAAAGGATGGACCATGTGTATATCCAAGATAAAAGAGACCCGACGTGTTAGTGGCTGCCAAAAATCTATAATTTGAAAGAGGAGGATGTATGCCTTATTTCCAATGACTGGGATGAGGAATCAAAATTGTTAGCTGAAGAAATAGAGCACCCTGATGAGGAAAAGGAATGAGACAATGAATATGAAGAACCAGATGTGGCACAAGGCGGTGAAAAAGGAAATGGTGTAGGGGACACGCAAGAGATAGTACCAAATGTATGGGAAAAGAGGAAAGACAAAGGTAAGGGAACAACAACAACTCCGCGCAAGAATATGAAATCACATAAACCACCAACTATCTACACCATTGATCAATGATGACATTGATAAAATTGGC
>JZKD02S1673584.1:418913-450204 GCA_000966675.3 Picea glauca | reverse complement strand
ACGGTAAAACCCACTGCCCTCCTATTGCAAGGCGCCTCTATCAATTCAGCAACAACAGCGGGATCGATCCGACACTGAACAAAACATATGCAATGGGCTTGATGAAGAAATGTACACTACCCATCAACCCGAATGCAACAGTCCCACTCGACCCATCAACTCCGAACACATTCGACAATGCCTACTTCAAGGAACTGTTGCAAAATGAGGGCATTTTCTCCTCGGACTCTGCTCTGGTAATCGATGCCAGGACTAGGGTTTTTGTGACAGAATATGCTAACGACGAAAACTCTTTTCGCGATCAGTTCGGTGATGCCATGATTAGAATGGGCAGGATTCAGATCCTGACTGGCCAACAGGGTGAGATTCGTAAGAGATGTGGTTTTGTCAATTCAAACTCAACTAGGCAGGCTGCCAACTGACGATCATGAAGAACAGACTACATGATATTGTGACAAGTCTGGATTTCCATTTTATGGTTTAAACAAGTGGAGCAGTGTACCACTAACAACGAACGATGAAAAGAATTATGCAGTGTATCATGAACATGTGATTTTGAAAGTTAAAACAAAGATAACTGCACTAACCAACTAAACCAGTATCTCATTACAAAACCAACTAAACCAGCATCTCATTACAAAACATTTTTGTATTTGAATTAAAAACAATGAATACTGATGCACTTGTGGACTTGATATGCACTTGTGGACTTGGTTAGATATTTTTTTTATTTCTTTAAACATTAAAAAATTAACAACCCCAAACTAGCATCTCACAAATAAAAAAATTCGTATTTGAATTAAAAACAATGAATACTGATATGCAGATGTGGACTTGGTTAGAGAAATTTTTTTATTTCTTTAGACATTCAAAAATTAACAACCCCATAAGGTCATTCATTTGATTCAAGATATTATTTTATAGAGGTAATAAGAGGAGCAAGTTACTTAAATAGTTTAAATATTTTTTTTTTTTTATATTTTTATATTTATAGTAGGATGTTGGATAAATTATTGTTATGGTAGGATGCTTTATAAATGATTAGAATTTAAGGGTAATTTTAAGAACCTTTTAAATAAGTTAATCTCATAATACATAGGAAAATTAGAAGACTATTTTATCATATATATTGGTTAATCTTTTACTAATTTTGTACAATCTTGAAAATATTGAGGAATCTTTCATGGAATTATAAACTTTTAAGGAATCTTTTTAAATTATAAAATCTTATAAAATCTTAGACAATTTTTTTATAAAGAAAAATACATTCATTAAATGGTAATATACTCATTTTACATATTTGGAAAAAGAAACATAATTTTTCCATCCTCTAGACAAACACTCTTTCACATCCCTCTAACCATATTTCACCACAAAGTTCATATGTGTTGATTGGGAGCACCACTTTTCTCACGAGATATTAATCTTTGCTCTACCACTTCTATCATGGATTTTTTTTTCTCACAAGATATTAATCTCTTCTCTACCACTTCTATCATGGATTCTTTATTACTGATCCATTGATTATGAAATGACCCTTCAAACCAGTTCATCAAATGACGTTCCTAAATAGGAGCACACATAATTGTATCCATCAGTAAATCCAAATGTATAAGAATATTGCTAGGTCACATTCCATGTATGACTCTAATCATCCATTTGTATCTAGAAATGACCCATTTCCAAGGAAGAGAGGTCACTTAGACTTCCATAATTAAGGATGAAGAGTAAAAGCTGTAGATTTAGTAAGGGTTATTATGTCATCATGTATATCTATACCGGGTAATATCATGGTGCAAAATCAAAGTTTTATCACCCATTTTAAGCCCATTAAGGGAAACACATGCAATGTGTGTCACTTGGATCCTACTACATATCGACTACCAAAATTGAGTTGCAAAAAAATAATGAAGAAATAAATGATCATGAACTATATTAAAAGTCACTTTTTCCATATGATTCAAACACCAATAAGCATACATCTTTCTTAGTTACATAAAACTCTCTAGAACATGTGCATTATTAGAAGAACCTTTGTAATGATTGTTTTTTCAAGCTTGTTTATCAAGTTTGTACTTTAACATTGAATTCAAGAATGATAGTGCACTAAACATTCTCTCATCCTCCACTAGCTACATGTAATGCTCTTTTAGTCTTGAAATAAAAAATATAATTGCATTAGAGGAATGTCGATCTAATGTTAATATGTATTTTATGATGAACACATAGGAATGTAATGCATAGACCATTTTTCTCTTCACTTAGATAAGTAGAGTTCATTTCCATTTCTAAACAACTAATAAGTTTTTTCAAAGAAAATATAAAATAAACATAGTAGATACTAAAAGGTGAAGTTGCATAAGTCACGCCACAAAGTGAAAGGAAATAAAATTTTCTCCTAGCACAACAATGCATACGAGGATGAGGGTCCTAATTAATATAGAAAGGAAAATCTCTTAGGACAGGTTCCTATATTTTAAAGAACTCAAGTTCCAGTGCAATCACTCCTTCGCAACCTCTATTTAAAATGGAAGTGATTGTGGACATCAAACCCTATCAAGGTGAGATTGTTGTTGTTAAGTTGAATCATTGGTTGCAACAGTTAGAAGTGTACTTTAGTGTCCCTAATATAGATAAAGAGTAGACACTTTCATTTGATCGATTGAAACTAGAGGCTCGTGCACTAACCTAGTGGGAAGGCCACATGAAGACATTTAGGTTGGAGGGTGATCCACTAGTAACAAGTTAGAGGTGTTTAAAACCATCATCAAGTCTCGGTTTTACCCTATTGGGTGTGTAGAGGACTAGTGGATCCATTGTCATCACTTCATGGAAAAGCATGGGCATAGTGTGCTAGAGTACACCACTGAATTTAGGAATATGGTGATCATGTTGGGTATCTCTTTGAAGAACTTTTATGTACTCCTAAAGTATTTGGGAGGTCTACACAATCATTTGTGAAAGTAGGTGATGCTCTTCAAACCAAGGACTGTTGATGAGGCTTCTGTAAAAGAAAAATACCTGGAGAACATATGCCATAAGAAAGGACAACCCGATGGTTCTAAACAAAATGAAAACCAAGATTCTTCCAACGAGGGGAAGAAGAAGTGGAAAGCAAAAGAAAAACATACAAGAGTCATTGCATGTTAGTGCAAGGATCCAAACAACCATTGCAACCATTGTAATATGGATGGTCACATCGAAGATAAGTGTTGGAAGCTACATCTAGAGATAAATCAAAAGAACAATAAGAAAGGATGTCAAAAATAATAACCTGTTAGCAATGGATTCCAATACCCCCGAACATATTGTCTTGGATGTGGATGAGAAGATTTTATGCACTTTAGTGCAAAAGGAGATGAATTTGAGTAGCCTTCATCACATGGAAGTGAAGAATATGACAAAACACTTCCATATTAAGATGTAGGTCAAAAATACCAAGGTAGATGCTCTATTCAGTTCCAATTCATAGGCCAACCTCATAGAAGCCTGATTTGTAAACTATTGTGGATACTCCACTAGAATATTTCATCACAACATATCTGATAAATAAAACTGAAATCTACTGTTGGACGGGCATTTTGGATGCAATTTTGAGAAATCTCCTAAGGGTTGAGGAGTGTGTAGTAAAGACACATTCATGATTAGAGTGTGCAGTAAAGGCACATTCATGATCGAGAGAACAAAAAAGAACCTAATAAGATAAAGCAAGGAAATAAAATCAAGGAGATAAAGAAAGAAAAACAACATGTAGACGAAAATAAAGGAAAAGAAACATGCAAGAGAAAGTGAAGGAAAAGAAGCATGCATATGCCAAGGTAGGAAAAACACGCATGAACTATGTGTTGTCATGAGTTATAATGAGTCATAATGAGTTGTCATAGGGTTTTGTGATAAGATAGTATGGTTTTGAGCCCTAAACTCTATGTATAAATATGTAATGTGTTGGGAAGAATAGATTGTTGTTGTTGTTGAGAGAATAGGTTGAGGATGAGAGATATTCTATGTCTCAAGGGTTAGGGGAGAGTTTGCAGAGAGAGGCTTGCACTACAGAGCGGCTAGGAAGGATGGGGAATGATATCATGATGTATCTATTGTAGCACAGTGCACAAGCCTCAGATGATTACACAAATGATAATAGAGAAGCTAGTCGTTGTGGACGTAGCCCAAGGATTCGGTGAACCACCTTAAATTATGTGTCTGAATGTAACTTTTGATTTGATTGTTCATGGGATTTATGTTTATGCATGATTACATAGAGCTCTTCTTTTTATAAGAATGATGCACAATAGTTATGAATGTTCCATTGAATGGTCAATGTCGGGATCTATGTTACAATGGTGTTGTATAATTGAGGTTACCAATTAATCAAGGGATGAGAGACACAAAATATTGCACACACGGTATATAAGTATCAGTGAACATATTGATGACCTCACTTCCCCTCATCCCTATAGAAACTTGGTTCCTGCAGTCCTAGTAGATACCTCGGATGAGACTTCACTTGCATCCAGGTGATGCCGAAAGGAACGGTATATGAATGGTTTTGTTGGTTAGATAAGTTGAACCTAGGGTCTTACAATCGTGCACCAAAAAATGGTTTCATTGCGAGGACTTAGAATAGGTAATTGAGGGAATTTGTTGGAGGCTGACTAAGAAACAGATCGTCGAATGGATGGAAAGGAAGGAATGAGAATTTTCCTGAGCAAAGAATATAAACCCTTAGATGAGAAATGAATATTGGTTGTAAATGTATGTGTTCACAAAGATGCATGAGATTTTGTTCTGCGAATTTCAGATTATTTTTACTAAATGGTTAGAAAGATTATTGGGGAATATTGTAGTGCAATGTTGAGGAAATGAACTCGTGAGTTAGTAAGACAATTGAATTATGTAAGTAATAAGACTTTCCGTGCAGTCAATTTATGGTTAAATAACATACCGGGGGGTTATATCATGAAATATATACAAAGTTACTTTTTCCAGATGATTCAAACACCAATAAGCATACATCTTTCTTAGTTACATAAAAATCTCCACAACATGTGCATTATTTTTTTGTAAGTAATTTTATATATAATGGCCTTCAAAGAACCAGACCATAAGTACAAAACTGAGTGTCATTCGGGTTGTAGTTACTGAATTTCTCCAGAAGGAGAAACCAGTTCAGCCAACCGGGTAATTATAACACCTGCGTTCTTATTAGTCTTAAAAAACACAAAGCTGAGCTGACAAAGATGCTACTAGAGGAAGAACATCCCCCTATAGGGGTTAGACAATTGGCGTATAGTCTGGCACATACTCTGGCAGATAGCATGACCACGACTCCTCTTCAATAGGTGTCTTGCTAGTTTCCCATTGCATGTCATCTCCCCCGGTGCACGCGTCCTTGTTAGCAGCAGTCTTGGTGTCTCCCGACGGAATGTGCACCTGCAGACCGATGACGATCGCCTCCTTGACCTCCCACAACATGTGCATTTTTAGTAGAACCTTTGTAATTATTTTGTTTTCAAGCTTGTTTATCAAATTTCTTCTTTAACTTTGACTTCAAGAATGATAGTGCACTAAACATTCTCTCATCCTCCACTAGCTACATGAAATTCTCTTTTAGTCTTGACATAAAAAATATAATTGCATTAGAGGAATTTCGATGTCATGTTAATATGTATCCTATGATGAACACATAGGAACCTAATTTAATGAACCTCAAATACACCATATAAAAAAAAAAAAATTCTATGAAATAAATCAATTCCATTTAAGCTTAGAATTTAAGAAAACTAATGATTCATTTATGTCCATAAGGATATTATTATACCAGTCTAATCTATTCGAACAAAAAATCTTGTGTGGGTAAATTCCTTCCATGATTCTATCACTTCCTTTAATTCTCAAACCACTCCAGCATACTCAAATGTATGTAGGTGATATCTAAACTTAGGTCGAAGGAACCTTTGTTGTTCCGAGAGATAAAGGAATAGTACCCTGAAGTGTTTAAAGGGAAGCGGAGGTCGAATTCGTCTCATGGGGGGTCAATATCCGGTGGAAGAACCCCAAATCATTTTGGTCGGATATCCTTAGAAGAACGAACGGTGCAATTTCCTTGGAGAAAGGTACCAAAATCCTGTGGACCATTAGATCTCATAGATCTGTGCAGAATTTAAGACTGATTGTCCTTTAGTGTTCAAAAGATCAGGAGGAGTAGCGACCGTTGGATGAGAAGCAAAAGGAGCCATCGATATCTCGCTTTGAATTTCACTACTTCAGAGTTCGGGTTTTTGGAGAAGCAAGGGGGTTTGGGAGATGTTGCATCGTGAACTCTCAATTCCTGAAATCTCGAAAGAATCAGGATCGTTGATCTCTCAAGGGGAAAATTTCTAGGATTTCGTCTTCAGGGGAAACAGAGGGGAAGTTTCAGACTTCGGGGATAAGAAGGAGTTCAGGTTGGAGTTACATCGCAACCTTGCGAACCCCGAAGCCGTGACACACTCCGAGGAGATAGCCCTAGGTCACAAGGCATGGTCACATGGCCAGAGACTAAAGGAAGAGCCAAACCCGTTAAGACCCTTTTTGGCATTTTGGGACCCAAGAGTTTGAAAGGATTAGAAACGTTGTAGCTAGAGTCACAAAGTCTCGAATTGCGAAACCCCGAAATACTGGGCCCATGGTCATTTATTGACTATTATGACAAAAGGTTTGTACGTGTGTTTTTCATTCATTGAATAGTCTGTACACAATACTAACTGTACTAGTATCTGCATACCTTTTGTATGTATATATATATATTTCTATAAGTACTATGTGTATAGGCCTCTTCCAAATTCAATTATTCAAATATAGTTATGCTAGAACTTCAATTACAAAAGTAAACCTATGCCTATAAATAGTTTGGTATCTTTCAAGCTCATCTATACATAGAAAAACCTACCTTGAAATTTGATTTCAGAGTTAAATCTGCTCCTGTAGGTGGATTTGTTCTTTAAGTTCATATGTATATAGTTTTGGTCTAGCATTCTGTTTCAGGAGGAACCATTCCCCGAATTTAGTCTTTGATTATAAACTTCTCACAATGCACAGATGTCATCCATGGAAATTATTTCATCTTAGCACAATTAGAGGCATAATATCAAATACACGAATCCTTCAAACAAAGACTGAGCATATTTTAAAAGAGGATTAAACACAAAGTGGGAATATCGACATTTAGGACTCACTGTTACAGAATCACAGAGTTTTGTTTCCTTACTAAAACCCAAAATCTGAAACCCAACATGTAGGGCCCACAGTCCCTTCGCATTTCACAATTCGGCATTTCGCGTATCATTTTGTTTGAATGACAGGTGTTCATAAACCCCGACGTCCTGAACCCTGAAACCCCGAAATTTGGGGCCCACAGTCCCTTCACATTTCACAATTCGGATTTTCATATTTCATTTTGTTGAACGTGAGGTGTTTGTAAACCCCGACATCCCGAACCCCGAAAACCCAAAATGTTGGGCCCACAGTCCCCTTCGCATTTCGCAGTTCGGCCTTTCGTGTTTCATTTTGTTGATATTTAGGTGTTCGTAAACCCCAATGTCCCAATCCTGAAAACCCCGATCATTATCATAACTTGGCGCATGAAACCTTATTTTTCGAGTTTAGTGTTTGTAGTCGCCGAAAACCCAATTGACCTCTATTTTTCACACCATTTTTTCCTCTATTGTTTATGCCCTAAATAAATAGTCTAAGTTAATTTTTTGATAAAGGTATTGAATAAAAGTCTCTGGACCCTTATACCTACAGAGCATTCAGTTGCCCAATATAGAAAGGGGTCATTCAGACTTGATTCCCTCAGGCTCTTATCAGGTTTTGAAGAAAGGGGAAAATTTCCCAAAGGTAAAGGGGATTTGGTCCCAATAGTTATAGTATAACTTTTTCTAGAAATTTCTTCTACAGGTTATCCTATTCGTTAGGTAAATAAAAATCATCAATAACCGATTTCTTCTCAGGTCTCGTTATGCCCTAAAATTTTAAATACCAGGGTTATTTCCTTGAAGACAGGCCCTAGTTTCAAAGGCTAGATGTTGGATCACCTTACGCTAGATCTATAATACTAAACCATTTTATATCACTTCGGCATTCCTTATAATTATTACCAAAGTGGTTTAAATCTACCATAGCGATTATTTAGATTGGATATAATGTTCTAGGTAAAGTTTTGATTCTATTTTCCTTCGAGAATAATATATGCATATATATTCATGAGTATATAAGAATATAAGTACATACCTACTCAATCCAAATAATCATAGATAGATCTGTCTGATATTGCGATTACAAAAATATAACTTTTTCCTATAGATGAATTTGTACTGTCAAATCCACTTGCACATGGATAACTCTGTCTCAGGTTTTTAACTCAGGAGGGGCAATACCAGAATTTAATATTTGATTATAAAGATTCATACAATGAATAGATATCATCTATGGGAGAGATCTCACCTTAGTACGGTTAGATACATTACAACAAATAGATGTAATCATTCACATAGTTACATTACAACAAATAGATGCAATCATTCGCATAGTTACATTACAACAAATAGATGCAATCATTCGCACAGTTACATTACAGAAAATAGATGCAATCATTCGCATAGACAAGGAAAGGTTTACATATCTGGAATAGTTCATGGAAAAACAAAGGGAACAACCATGTTCCTCCCAACCGTAGAATAGGGCAGCCAAAACCACTTGCCCAATTCACCCCCTAGCCTGACCATGAATCCATGAGGGCGAACTTGGAGACTCATCCTCAACAATATTCACAATTTCAGCAATTATCCTCTTGCCTCACACTCACTCGATAGTTCTCATAACAACAAGAGAACTCACAATCCTCTCCCAGCATACTTGGCAACATCATGCCTCCTCGAATATGCTATTTAACAATTTTTTGCCTAGGTCTTTTCCCTCCTTTGGGGATTTTCACAGATTTCTAAATCCCTAATTTTCAGGGGTTGCCAATGGCCAAATCACTGAATTTCCACTTGTAATAATCATCCTAGAGGTAGTTCCAACATTTTCCCCACTCATGGAGTCATGGTCAGTTGATTTTAACATGGTTGTTCCATTTGTCCTCCTGCAATTAATATAAATATTCTATTTTTATACAAGTGTCATAGTCAAATAGTTAGTTGAGTCCAAACAGATATCTACCCAAGAGTCACAATAATTAATTACAAATATCAAATTCAAAATTGCCATAAATGGAAAAAATTCCCCAAATTCGAATTTACTAAAAATGGAAATAAATTTCCAGCACATTTAAATTTCAAAAATATTTTTTTGGGGGGGGATGTCACATCCTTTCCCCCTTCAATAAAACACTATCCTCGATGTTCATTTCTTTCCTGGAACAGGATTGGATGAGATTTACACAAATCTCCCTCCAATTCCCAAGTGGCATCCTCAAGACTAAAGTGCTTCCATTGCACCTTTACCTTAGTGACAACTCTGTTCTGAAGTGTTATTTCTCTTCGGTCCAGAATGTGCAGGGGTTCCACTTGGAAATCGCCTTTGGGTTCCACCTTCACCAAGTTCCAATAAATCATATGAGTAGGGTCATGAATATACTTTTTTAACAAAGAAACATGAAATACATTATGAATTCTTAGATTAGCTGGGAGTGGAAGTTGATATGCTATGGGTCCAATTCGAGCTAGTATCTTGAAGGGCCCACAAAACATGGGTGCCATGTTGGCACAGTTCCCTAACTTCAGAAAGCTTTTTTGGGCTTTGACCTTCAAGTAAACATGGCCTCCCACTTGAAATTCCAAGTGTCTTCTTTTCTGATCTGCATAGCTTTTCTGTCGGTCCTATGCTTCTTTCAATTTCTGTTGTACCTTCCTTACCATGTTCTCCATTTCTTGGAGCATCTGTGGTCCAACCATGAGCCTGTTAGCTGAGTTATCACAAGTAATTGGAGTCGTACATTTTTTATCGTACAGTATCTTGAAAGGGCTCAACTTAGCCGAAGTTTGGTACCCATTGTTATATGTGAATTCTACCAAGTGTAGGTAGTCTTCCCACTTGTTTGGTTTTGTTCTTACATACATACAGAGCATATCCTCTATGATTTGGTTTTTCCTTTCGGTATGTCCATCCATTTGAGGATGATAACTCGTACTGAAATTCAAATTATTATTTAGCCCTACAAACAATTCCTTCCAAAAAGCGGATGTGAATTTTACGTCTCTATCTGAAATCACCATTTTAGGAATACCATGCAGTCTAAAAATTTCTTTCATGAATATTTCAACAATGTTTATAGCTTTAAAAGTAGACGTTACAGGAATAAAGTGTGAAGAATTACTGAGTTTATCGATTACAACCATGATAGAATCATTTTGTTTCTGAGTTTTAGGCAAACATGCTATAAAGTCCAGCGATATGGTCTCCCATTTCCATTCTGGTACTGGTAATGGTTGTAATAGGCTGGCTTGATGATGGTGTTCGGCCTTAATATGTTGACAATATTGTCACCTAGCCAAGTACTATGTTGTTTCACCATTCATATTAGGCCAGTAAAATAGTTTTCTGAGTGTTGTTATTGTCTTCTAGTAACCTGGATGGCCAAAATACGGTTTCTTATGAACTTTGTCTAAAACAGTTAATTTTAACTCCGCTAAATATGGTATGTAAAGCTTGTTTTTAAATCTTAATAGTCCCTTCTTGTTGATACTTATATTTGGTTTATCTGATTTTGAGATACTATTTTGAAATTCTTCCATCATCTTAGTGTAATTTCCATCGTTGATACCTGTCATCCTTATTCTTTGTTCCAGATTACTTTCTTCCCTACAGATGTTTATCTCAAATACCCATGGACTCTTCTACTTAAAGTGTATGCTACTTTATTTTCCTTACCCTTGATATGTCTGACCTCAAATTCAAATCCGCTCAGGAAGGCTAGTCATATTTCTTGTCTTGCATTAAGATCTGGTTGGCTAAATAGATATTTCACCCCGCTATTATCCGTCAATAGTAAGAATTTTCTACCCATTATGTAGTGTCGCCACATTTTTAAGGCGTGTATTACTGCTGGCAATTCTAAGTCATGAGTGACATAATTTCTCTCGTGTTCTTTTAATTTTTGGGACTCATAACAAATAACGTGTCCTTCCTGAGTCAGGACACCACCTAGTACCTCTTTACTTGCATCAACACAAACTATGAAGTCTTTATCTGGGTCTACTACCTTCAAAATGGGTGTTGTTGTCAATAATTCTTTCATCTTGTTAAAACTGTCTTGCCACTTTTGCGACCAATTAAACTTGGTCCCTTTCTTTTGTAATGACGTGATAGGGTAGGCTATCTTGGAAAATCCTTCTATGAATCTGCAGTAATATCCGGTGATTCCCATGAATGACCAGATATCCGCTACATCCTTAGGTACCAATCATTCCTTAATAGATTTTATCTTTTCTGCGTCTATGGCATATTATATTTCTTTTTTATAGAAGTCACACTTGTCAAATTTGGCATAAAGTTTGTTTTTCCTCAATGTTTGTAGAACTATTCTTAAGTGTTCGTCATGTTCTTCCTCTGTTTTTGAATAGACCATAATATCATCGATAAATACTACTACGAACTTGTCTAAGTATGGACTGAAGATACTATTCATGAGACACATAAATGTGGTTGGTGCGTTAATGAGTCCGAAAGGTATTACTATGAACTCGTAGTGTCCATATCTTGTCTGAAAAGCTATTTTTCTTATGTCCTCTTCTTTTATCCTAACTTGATGATAACCGGATCGTAACTCCAACTTTGAAAAGATCCGAGCCCCACCTACTTGATTGAACAAATTGTTTATCCTTGGTAATGGGTATTTTTTCTTAATAGTCATTTTGTTCAGTTGTCTATAGTCGATACATAGTCTTAGAGTGCCATCTTTCTTTTTCACAAGGACTAGTACTCCCCATGGTGAGACACTAGGTCTGATATACTCTTTGTCCAACAATTCCTGTAACTATATTTTTATTCTGTCAGTTATGGTAGGCTCATTCGGTATCGTTCTTTTGAGATAGGGGCTGATCCGGGTAGTAAGTCTATGGAGAAATCTATTTCTCTTCTAGGAGGTAATTCTGGTATCTCATCAACAAACATGTCTCTGAATTCATGTAGGATAGCAAAGTCTTCTAACTCGGGCTTATTTTCTTTTTCTAATACATTCGTCACTTGGATGGTGTAAACTTGACATCCCTTTCTAATACATTTATTGAGTTGCATTGCTGAAACTTGTCTGAATGACATAGGTTTTGGTATGCCTTGGGTTGTTCTAACAGTGCCAAAATTATCTTTATAGATAAGTATCTTTGTATAACAGTCTAGTATTGCTTTGTGTTGTTCCAACCAATCCATCCCTATAATCATATCATAATATGCTAGGGGTAAGATGTTAAGATTGGTCCTTATCTTTTGACCATCCAAGCTGAACTCAAGATCAGAAATAAAGTCAACTAGTTTTCTTTTAGTACATGTTTCTAGTTGTACAAGCCATGATTTTGAGTGCTTTAGTTTCTTAAGTTTATTCAACTCTACTACATTGGGATTAATATAACTTAACATAGCTCCATGGTCAATTAAAACAGAGATTCGAGAGTCATTGATTTTACGTTTGATTTCTACCACCAAGGATTGGTGGTCATCTTGTCGACCATCTATGGCTACATTTATCTAATGCAGACTTCTACCCATGTCTCCCACTGTCGAGGCTTCCTGCAAATTGTGAACAATAGATTTGTTTGTTGCAATTAACCATGGATATTTCCTCCTTAGATGATGTTCTCCACACTCCCAACACTTTAATGGCTCATGGGAGTTGTCCCCAAACTTCTTCATTCCCAAGTTCATCTGTTTATCGCTACCTTGCGTATTCAGATGATTGGAGTGACAATCCTTCCTTGGGAAACCTTTTGCTGCATTTCGATAAGGAGTTGGCTGGTATCCCTTCTTCCACTGGTTCATTCCATTTTTCTTCTTATCCTTCCAGGTCTTGGGAAATTCTACCCGTTGTTTATACTAGTCATAGCACATTCGTGCTTTCCTGAATACCTCACTCAAGGATTTGGGGCTTTCAAACTCAATTCTGTCTCGATAGGCCTGTGGTAAACAACTTAAGAATCGTTTTATTTTTACCTTATTCTTCTGGATATACGGTACGAATATTAGTAGTTCTAAAAATTTATTTATAAGGTCCTCCATCATCATTTGTCTGAGTTGTAACTCGTAAAATTCTTTAGTCTTCCTTTCATAATAGCTTTCAAAAAGGTATTGTTTTTTGAAATACTTCTTAAAGTCAGACCATTCCAACTATTTCTCCTTTAGGCCCTTAGCCAATTTCAGGTCCTACCACCAAATGTTGGCCTTCCCCTTAAGATTGTAGATGGCCATTCTAACCTTCACGTTGTTGGAATAGTTGTAGATCTGGAAGTATTTTTTGATGTCCAACAACCATGCCTCGACTTCTTCTCCTATCCTAGATTCTCCATCAAAGTAGTTGGTTTAATCCTTTTAAATTCTCCTTCAAGGTGGTCTTTTTGTTTTCTTTTTCTATCCAGTATAGTTTTGTCTTTGGCTGAAGGTGTCCCTTCAGATGAACTATCTCCTTTTTCTATTTTTGCACCAGAATTCTCGGAGGTCCTTTTGCTTACCTCCTCATCATGGTTATCATATTTTGGGATTTTCTTGGTTACTATACTATGTAGCAGGAATTCATTTATCTCTTGTTGTTCCTACTGTGCCTTCTTCAATTTTCCATTGTCAGCCTTGAAAAACCTGTAGTTCAACAATGAGATTCTTCATTGTTTCCAACACTTTCGTGGGTGAGATTCCATCATTGTTCTGTCTTGGATCTCCAGGAGGTCCTTGCTACGGATTCCCTTCCATCCTGATTTCTGCACCTTCTTGAGCTGCCATAATTCAACACAAAACAGAAAGGCTTTCTATTTGTAACCACAAGATTTATTAGTTTTTCATAAATTGGAATATATATATATATATATATATATATATATAAATTAATGTGGCCTTGTTTTGGCCCAGTGTTGCAACTTTTGCTTTGATACCATATGTAATGAACCTCAAATTCACCATAAAAAAAAAAAATCTTTCTATGACATAAATCAATTCCGTTTAAGCTTAGAATTTAACAAAAGTAACGATTCATTTATGTCCATAAGGATATTATTATACCAGTCTAATCTATTCGAACAGAAAATCTTATGTGGGTAAATTCCTTCCATGATTCTATCACTTCCCTTAATTCTCAAACCACTCCAACATACTCAAATGCATGTAGGTGACATCTAAACTTAGGTCGAAGGAACCTTTGTTGTTCTGAGAGATAAAGGGATAGCACCCAGAAGTGTTCAAAGGGAGGTGGAGGTCGAATTCGTCTTGCAGGGGGTCAAGATTTAGTGGAAGAATGCCAAATCATTTTGGCCAGATATCCTTAGAAGAATGAACAGTGCAATTTCCTTGGAGAAAGGTACCAAAATCCTGTGGAATGTTGGATCTCATAGATCTGTGCAGAAGTTAAGACTGGTCGTCCATTAGTGTTCAGAAGCTCAGGAGGAGTAGCGACCATTGGATGAGAAGCAACATGAGCCTTCGATAGGGTTGTGCAATATCGAAGACTTCGAAGTCATTGAAATCATGGATGATAGTAATCCATATCCATACTAATGGGGTTATAATGTGCTTTTTACAATCAGGAAATTGTTAATTTGAAGAGGAGGGAAATAATATTTGAGGTAGGAGACTTAAAAGTTACTGCGCCATTGGATCTGATAGAAGGAATGAGGTACATAGAACCAACGAAAGGGAACAACATTGAAAACATGTATAATATGATTGGATGAATGGATGACTATGTTAACCCCACTGCATATGGTTCACTAAGTTGGAGAAGAATTAGCTCATGTGCATCAGAATCAGAGGAAGGTTTTGAACATTGGTAGCGAAGGATGCACGGAGTACCTACTAGACGATGTGCCCGCATTAGTAGATCATTGCACTAGATTGGAATGGATCAATGTGACCCACCCAAGTATGATGGCTTGACTCACATAGAATATTTCATATAGGCGTTTGAGTTGCAGATACTCGAACAAAAAAGACTGTTGGCATTAGATGTTGTTTGGAAGGCCACTCCAGTCAAATGGTGGGATGCACACAAGGAAGGAATAGAAGACTAGCAATAGTGTAGAATATTGATGCAAGTTAGATTCATTATTGAGGTGGAGTATACTTCACAAAAGTATACAAAGATAGGTGATGCAACTAATCATTTTGAGTAGTGCAGAAAGATATGGAGATAGATACTGAAGAAGGAATGAATGCACATGTTTATACATACAATGGATACAATTCCTAAGAACTGGTACCTAGAACTAGAAATGCGTAGAGAAACAACAAATTGGGACCAACTGTTTCAAAGGTTTAAGGTAACATTTACATTTGAACATGATATCCATTACTAGATGCAACTTTGCATGCCATTATAACTAAGATCATCTCAAAAGAAGGGCCAATGGAAGTAGTACCTATGTGTAGTGCGCATAGAGCTTATATGATTGTTCATGAATTACTGGAATGTTATAATGTTGCTAAATAAGAACAAGATGAGGAAGATCCCAAGACTATACAAGTACCTAGAAATGAGAGGGAACATGCAGTAGAAGGACCAAATATTGAATCTGTTGCGTGTGCACAACCACTAAAGACACTGAAGGTAAATATTGGGACAAAATAAAATACAAAATTTGCACATATAGGAGATTACTAGAATGATGAAGCTGTGGAGAATATTGAAGATTTATTATACGAGTATCAGGATATATTCCCAACTACATTCTCAGAAATGAAATGGATATCTATGGAGTTAAGAGAAATGGTGATCCATTTGCAACTAGGTGCTAAGCCAGTAAGACACAGACATTATAGACTGAATCTGAAATATAAAGAGAAGGTAAAGGCATAGATAGAACGAGTGTTAGAAGCTAGAATCATTGAACGAGTTGTGGAATCAGAATGGATAAGTCCAATGGTAGTGAAATATAAGAAAACATGGGGACTCTGGATTTTTTTAGACCTAAGGAAGCTAAATGATGCATGTCTTCATGATCCATTTCCAACACCATTTATAGACGAAGTGATAGAGACTATAAGAGGGAAGGAGGCCTATTCTTTCAAAGATAGATTTTCAGGATATCACCAGATTAAAATTGCGCAAGAAGAAAGACATAATACTATCTTTGTGACAGAGTTGGGAAGCTATCAGTACACAATAATGTTTTTTGGGTTGAAGAATGCACCTACAGGTTTTTCAAGATTAGTTGTCGCATATTTTAAAGAATTTATTCATAAGTTCCTTGAAGTTTACCTAGATGATTGGACAATGTTTAATCTATTGAAAGATCACATATAAGTACTCAGGTTAATGTTGGATAGGTGTAGACAATTGCATATTTCAATGAATTTGAAGAAATGTATTTTTTGTGTTCCTTTTGGAATTTTACTGGGCCATGTGGTATGTATGAAAGGCTTATTAGTGGATCCTACCAAGGTTACAGTGATTTTGGACTTACAACCACCCAATTTAGTCATACAATTGAGAGAAACCATGGGCCATACAGGATACTACAAGAATTTCATTAAGAGTTATGCACATATTACAACAATTATGGAGAAGTTGTTGAAGAAATAAGTTAATTTCCATTGGAATGAAGACTGTTAGAAAGGTTTGGATACATTGAAGCAGAAATTAGTGATCACGCCAATATTGATATTTATGGATTGGGGAAAGAAATTTCATGTTCATTTGGACATGTCATCTAGATATTTAGGTGCAGTATTATCTTATCCAGGAGAAGGAGATATAAACCATCCAATTTAAATTGCACGCAGGAAGTTTTCAACAAAAAAAATAATTACACTACCATAGAACAAGATGGATTAGCAATGGTATTTGCAGTGTAGAAGTTTAGACATTATTTGTTGGGTTCTCATTTTAATATGTATACATACCATTCTACACTAAGATACTTCATGACTAAGATAATTTTTTTTGGGGGGGAGAATATGTAGATGGTTGATGTTTTTCCAGGAATATGATTTTGAGGTTGTTGTGAAACCAGGGGAAATTGAATGCAGGACCAGATCACTTATCACACATACTATCAAGAGAATATGTAAGGAATCTAGATGACAAATTGTTAGATGTGCAATTATGTGTAGTTAAAATGGTGGACGACTACTTCACAAACATTGTGTAGTTTTTAAGTACATGAATGGCCCCGTTAGACATGACAGTTGCACAAAAGAAACAATTAGTGGTTAAATTAATGGACTACCATCTAATTGCAGGGAACTTATACAAGTTAGGTGCATATGGGATATTAATACGATGTGTGTTAGAGAATTAAAGGCCAATGATACTCTCAAAAGAACATGAAGTAATTGCATGAGGACACTATGTAGGTAAAGTGACCGTGCATAAGATTTTATGCGTAGGGCTTTAGTGACCCACAATTCACAAGGATGCTAAAGAATACTATCAGGAATGTGATGTTTTTTAAAGGGTCGGAAAACCATCCAAAAGGAAGGATATGCCTTTGCACCTGCAGGTTACGTTGCATGTATTTGATAAATGGGAAACATACTTTGTTGGATCAATCAACCCGCCAATGAGAATATCAGGAGCTAGGTATATAATCGCTGCGACAAAGTATTTGAGCAGATGGGAAGAAGCAACACTAGTTTCATACTACACCACAGAGACTATTGTGTGGGTTCTCTTTGAGAATGTAGTTACACAATTTGGATGCCCCCACAGTCTATTGAGTGACCAGGGGACACACTTCTTGAATATGACAATTGCAACATTGATTGAGCAATGTCAAATTCATCATCAGAGGAGTATGTTGTATCACCCTCGGGACAATGGGAAAGTAGAAGCGTTTAATAAAATTCTGGAGAATTCTCTGACAAATATATGCAACGTAGTAAGGGATGATTTGGACTTAAGGGTCCCTATAGTATTATGGGCATATAGGACTATAATTAAAAGGTTGACCAGACAGACAGGTTTTATGTTGGTCTATGGATAAGAAGTAGTAGTGCTAATGGATTTTATTGTTCCTAGCATACGCGTTGCAACAATTACTAATCTTTCATACTATGGTGCAATAGAGGAGATGTTGTCACAGTTTCTAAAGCTTGAGGAAGACCAATTTGTCGCAGGTTTCCATCAGCAAGTTCATAAGGCAAGATAAAAGGCATGGCATGATAGACATATTAAACAAAAAATGTTTCAAGTGGGGGACTTAGTATTACTATACTACAACAAGTTTATGCAACATCTAGGAAAGATTAGAATGCATTGGTTAGGACCATCCATAATTAAGTATGTGACAGAGGCAGGTGTTGTGCAGTTGGAAACATCGAATGGTGAAGTGCTGGGAGGAATGGTGAATGGAATTCGACTGAAACTTTAAAAGAACAACTGACCTCGCACACACTGGGATGAACTGTGAAAGAATGAATGTACCATAGTACTATAATATAGTAGGAAAAAGGACAAAAAGAAATAAAAATTAGGAAAAAGAGAAAAGAAAAACAAAGCAAAAACATGAAAAAATTAAGTAAGTTGCAATGACACTAAGTGCACAAAATAAGTGAGTGTCATGCAAATGGATGAAACTACACCGAGTAGGGGGATTACATGCATAAGCCAAAAAAAATATGCATAACATGACCGACAAGGATATTAAAGGCATTAAAATGTGGCACCAACGATTAAAAAACATTAATGACAAAGAATAAAGATGACACATAGTCATAAATGGAAAAAGTCGCCAGGGATCGTGACAGACTGGCAGTACAAGGAAAAACTCCAATGATAGATTTGGTAAAAAAGAAACATTAAATCATGCATTGAGTACACCATTGTTGGATTAGACCATTAGTTCAGGTGCGGATGTACAAGGACAATTTTTGAAGGGTTATATAAGCACATTGAGGGTTGACAAGGAAAGGGTATTTGCATGCATAAGCACTGTGAGAATATAGAGAATACCATATGTGAACCAGAGATGAAAGAAATCAATTGTAAAGTAAAAAAGGGAGCATCGGTCGTAGAGAGAAATGGCATCACCAAAATTTGGGGCACCAGTTGTCGTAACACAAAATCCATCCTAAATGTGACCATCCACCACACCAACATTCAAGGAAATGCCCAGAGTTTTGGCTTCACAGTTGAGGTTTCCCATGGATTACATATCTCCAATAAAGGACACCGCACCACAGGTTAGACTGCCCAAGGATGCCAAGTACCCACTGGTTATGCCAGACATACCACCAGATGTCATTATTGAAGGGCACATGATGGGAAAGGTTGTTTCTTTGAAGTTTTTGGACCATGACACAACATATGAACAAGCGTTTCTTGAGTTAGGATTGTACAAGTATTTACACACTAAAAGTGTACTAGGGATAGGTGTAATACTGGTCGAGCCACGGAAATGGGTGACTGGGTTATAAAAATTAGGGATATTAAACTTGTTAGAAATCCCACACTTTGCAAGAAGTATAGAAATAAATGCATGCATTAATTTGTTATTGAATTGCGTCCACGGAGGGAATTTGTGGCTAGAACCACCAATATCTATTGATACGCAACTGATTGAACGGATAATGGGCTTGTTGAAAAAAGGGGATGATCCAACAACAATATTCACAAATAATTCCAAGGAGAAATCATTATCTTAAAGTATGAAAGAGAAGTTCAAAACCTTTAGAGGAAAGTGAGGTTTGGACATCGCCAACACAAGTGATGATGTAATTAGGTTTGCAACATAGGTATTGACATGCAAATTACAAATGAAATGTCAGAAGGATGACGTGTTGACCGCATTAATAATAGTTGTGGAGAAGTGCATAGAACGAGAACAAATGAATTGGGCCACTTTGTTTTTCGATCAATTTCTGATAGATTGCATTGAATCCCAGGAGAAATAAATGGAATTTCACTATGCCTGGCTTCTCATAATGATAGAATTGGCTTCCTGGAAGGAGCCAAATGACTGTGGGTTTTTTAAAAATCATGAAGAGATCATGCAGCGAGGCTATATGTTAACTTATGGCATACTGCGCATAAGGGGAGACAAAAAGATAACAATGACACCTTCTATGTCTACTTTGACATGATTAGGCACATCATAAAGTACAAACCACACATCACCGCCAATACTATCTAAAACTATTAGGATATTGTGAGCTTCAAAGCAATGATGTGCCATGTGTAAATCCAAGCTAAAAGATACCCAACATGTTAGTGGCTGCCAAAAAGCTATAAGTTGACAGAGGAGGATGTAGGCCTTATTTCCAATGACTCGGACGAGGAATGGAAATTTCTAGTTGAAGAAATAGAGAACCCTGATGAGGAAAAGGAATGAGACAATGAATATGAAGAACTAGATGTGGCACAATGCGGTGAAAAAAGAAATGGCGTAGGAGACACGCAAGATATAGTACCAAACGTAGGGGAAAAGAGGAAAGACAAAGGTAAGGGAACAACAACAACTATGTGCAAGAAGATGAAATCACATAAACCACCAACTATCTACACCTTGATCGATGATGACATTGATAAAATTGGCTACCAAGTGAGGGATGCAACATAGGAGGCAATTCAACAAGTGTTACAACTACAAGAAGACTTGAGAAATAAGGTGCAAGAGCAGTTGACAACATTGCTATGGTGGTTGGAGGTAACGATAATAATGCTAGAAACAAGATCCGATGAAGGATAACTAGTAAGCACGACTAGAGAAGAAAGGGCCACCACTTTTTACATGCCATATATTGTAGCAAGGCACCAAATTTTCAATATCTCTCCTAAAGTAATTGAGTTACATACGCAGGAGATGAAGAAATAGGCACAAATACTAAGTCACCTGGACTTAGTTGTAATGTTCTTGACTTGGATAGTCTAGGAAATGTTGCTAATGTGTGTGTAGGATCAAAGGTTTACAACATATAATTGATTATACAAATAATAAACACGACAAATGACTGCAAAGTTTATATTATGATATCTTTGTGGATTACAAAATGGCTAAACGTGGCTAAATAAACTGACAATACTCGACTAGATCAACAAACAAAGGATCTTAGTTGAAATACAAATAAACAATTGTGGCTGAATAAAATAACAACACTCGACTAGATCAAAAGACAAAAGGATCTTAGCTGGAATACAAATAAGAAACTAAAAGATAATTCCCAGAATATGGGAGAACTGCGAAATCATTGAAGAATGATGGAAGACCTAGATGATATTCCTAGTGACTAGGGTGTGTATTTCAACACCGAAATCAGCCAACTGGTGTCTTCCTCCTAGAATACACTGAGCTATCTCTCCTAAGATGTGCCTCTTCTCCTCAATGACAAGTCATAATATTCATAATGATGAATTAGGTCGCTAACCCTTCCATTATAGATTTCCAAAACCCTAAATCATGCTGAAACCCTAATTCACTGTTGACTTCCAAAACCCTAAATCACTGTTGAAATCCTAATTCACTATTGACTTCTATTTTTAGCTCATAATGACTTAAAAGCGCTTTTAACCCCTTTTATCTCAATGTCACTTTCTGAATATAACACCTGTGACTGGAGTGACCTCTAGTAACCCTATTTACCCCTCTTTGGTCCTGGCTATAGTCTAACGGGGTGGTTTAGACAATTAAGCCTCCTCTCTGGAGCTCCTATTTGGAAATGGACATTACAATCCTCCCTTCCCAAAATTTCTTTTCCTCAAGCAATACCATTCCAGGGTGTTGCAACACCTGCTCACTCTCCCAAGTAGCATCCTCTACTAGAAGCCCTCTCTGTCTAAGAAAACACTCTCTGATGACCTTGCTCCTTAGTTTCCACTCCCGGAACTCCAAAACCTCCTTCGGAACTAACTCCAACTGTCCCTCCTCATCCAATGGGGGAAGCTCCTCTGATATGCTAATGAACTGTTCCACTGCCTTTTTGAGGTAAGACACATGGAACATGTTATGAATCTTGATCTCCTATGGAAGCTCTAGCTCATAAGAAACCTCACCTACTAGGTGCATGATCCTGTAAGGACCATAAAATCTAGGCTTGAGATTCTCAGCCCCACTCTTCTTTATAGATGACTATCTGTAGGGTTGGAGTCTCAAGAAAACCAAATCTCCAACCTCAAAGTTGCACTCTATCTTATGCATCTTCGCACTTATCTTCTGTCAGTTTTGTGCCATCTGCAGGTTCTCTTTCAACAACTTGAGAATATCCTAACTCTCTTTGATCCAATCCTTGGCCTTGGGATATCTTCTCTCCTCGAATACCAAGTCTACCAAAGTGGTAGCATCATATCCATACAATTCTCAGAAGCGTGTCATACCAATGGACATGTGGAAGGTGGTGTTGTAGCAATGTTCTCCTAAATCTAACCACTTTACCCACGTTCTTTGTTGTCCTCCTACATAGTTCCTCAAATACCCTTCAACCCACTTGTTGACAATCTTGGTCTTCCCATCTGCTTGAGGGTGATAGTTGGTGCTAGGTGTCAACTCTTTCCCCACCAACTAAAACAAATCTCTCCAAAATGTCCCTCTGAACCGACTGTCCCTCTCACTGACGATTTTCTTCGACAACCTGTGAAGTTTGAAGACCTCCTTGAAGAAAATCTCGGCTACCTAAATTGTGTTGTACTCCATTAGTATGGCATAGAAGTGAGAAAAATTGGTCAATTTGTTGACCACTACATAGATACAGTCTTGATCATAGACCTTGGGTAGACTTGTGATGAAGTCCATAGATATACTCTCCCATTTCTTCTCTAGAATGGGGAGTGACTGAAGTAGCCCTGCTGGAAGAGCATGCTATGACTTGTTTTGTTGGAAAGTCAGACACTCACCGATGTGTCTCATAACATCTTGTTTGAGGCGCTTCCATGAGAACCTCTCTCTGATCTGTCTATAGGTTTTGAAAAACCTCTGATGGCCTGCTAGAGGTGAATCATGAAATGCTGTGAGGATATTCTTATTAAGCCCTGAATATAGCACCAAGTATACTCTAGCCTTGTAAAATATGACATCGTCAATGACCCTATACCATTCATCCTATATTTCCATCCATCACCTCACAAGAAAACTTGTTCTTGGAATATTCCACTAACAAGTGGGATTTCCAATCTGCTGAAATCTCCATCAAAGAGCATGCCACAGGTCTCTTTGATAGTGCATCGACTAGAATATTATTCTTCCCCTTGACATACTCTATGTCAAAGTTGAATGCATGTACCTTCATCACCCATTTCTATTGGCACTCATGGAGGTCCTTCTGCTCAAGGAAATGCTTCAAACTATTTTGATTGATCTTGACCATGAATTTGTTGCCCAACAAATATTGTCTGAACTTGCTCAAGGCATGCATGATTGCCAACATTTCCTTGTCATGAATGGAGTAAAATCTCTCAATTTGACTAAGCTTTCGACTCTTGAATACAATGGGTTGTCCTCGCTGCATCAAAACTACACTGATCCCTTTGGTAGATGTGTCACACTCTAGTACAAATGGCAAGGTGAAGTCTGGTAGTGCCAACACTAGACAAGTGCCCATGACTTCCTTCATGTGATCAAAGGATTCATGTGATTTATTAGTCCATATTAAGGCCCCATGCTTGGTAATATCTGTCAGCGGTGCTCCAAGCTAAGAAAAACCCTAGAAAACCGCCTGTAATAGATGCACATCTCGAAGAAACTCTTCAATTCTGTCACATTCTTGGGTGTTGGCGAATCTAGAATGGACCTAATCTTCTCATGGTGCACCTATACCCCTTGTGCACTGATGATGTGGCCTAAGTAAATCATCTCTGTCATACCAAACTCAAACTTGGACTCTTTGGCAAATAATGATTGTGCCTCCATGATCCTCAATACCTCACTTAGGTGCCTCATATGCTCTTTCCATGACTGGCTATAGATCAATATGTCTTCGAAGAAAACCAAGACTGATTTCCTTAACTGATCCCTAAATATATGGTTCATGCAAGAATAGAGTGTAGCAGGTGCATTGGTTAGCCCAAATGGCATAACTAGGAACTCGAAGTGTCCAAAATGACATCAAAATGTTGTCTTATCTATGTCCTTCTCTCAGATTTTGATCTAATGATATCCAGAGCGTAGATCAATTTTTGAGAAGAGAACTGCCCCATGCAGTTCATCCATCAACTCATTAATGCATGGGATAGGGTACTGGTTCTTAATGGTTTTCTTGTTCAAGGCTCGGTAATCAATGCACATCCTCATGGTGCCATCCTTCTTCAGAACTAAGACAATTGAAGAAGCAAATGGGTTGTTGCTCGGTCTGATGCGTCCCATCGCCAACAATTCCTTGATTTCTTTCTCTATCTCGTCCTTTAACCTCCTAAGATGATGATAGGGGGGGGTGATCATAGGTTTTTCCCCTTCCTCCAACTCAATGGTGTGCTCAAACCCCCTGTCAGGTGGTCTCCCTGGTGGAATTGCCTCAAAGACCTACTAATGTTGTCCCAATAAATTATTGATCTATGTATGGTATTTTTGTCGACCTTATGAATCCTTCTGAGTAGTGATCAAGCATTCTGCGGCATATGCTACCTTTCGATGTCTAAATATCCTCTCCATCCTCTTGGATGAAACTGTCATGGGTTCTCTTGTCGACATACCTCTTAGAACAACCTTATTCCCATCCTGATCTCTGAATCCCATTTCCAAGGTTTGGTATTTGGTAATGATTTTTCCCAAGGTAATCATCCACTGAACTCCTAACACCACATGTATGTCCGATAGGTCAACCACATAAAATGTGTCTCTCACTGTTTAGTTGCCTAACTTCATCTCTAAGTTTAGAACTCTATCTAGACACTCCACTATGTGGCCATCTGCTACCACAACATCAAACCCCTCAAACTCCTTTGTCTGAAGTGCCCGTCTCGATACTAGTGAAGCATCGATGAAGTTATGGGTGGCCCCACCATCTATCAGGGGGATTACTTTTTGCCTGTGAATAATCCCTCTGATACAGAGGGTATCATACATGGGAACACTAGAAAGGGTCTCTATGACACCTCGCTTTGCTAGTTTCCTCCTGTTAGCCTGTTCTAGCGGTTGTGGGACTACTGGAGGAGGGGCTCCTACCGGTGTCGGTGGTTTACGGGGAGGCTGCTCCTCTGCTAGTGCTGACTCCTCCTCTGAACTAGTGGATCTACTATCCTAATCCTCCTCCACACTATCCACGATGTCTGTTGCTACCTAAATATAATGAATCCCTCCCTTTCCCATGCACATATGGCCTAGGACCCAAGGATCTTTGTAGCTAAAGAAAAGATTCTTCCTCATAATCTCTCTCCTAATCTCATCATCCAACTTCTCCTTTCCCTTCCATTCTCTCTGGAATGGCTTCATGTCTCGATCCCTCTAGGGCACACATGGTTTGGATAAAGTTTTAGTCTTTGGCACTGAGTCTGCCAGATATCGAGTGCGAAGGATGGCATCCTGCAAAGTGGGAGGCCTATATGCCATCACCCATCCTCTCAAAGTCTCTATGAGTCCTGTGAATAGCATGATCATCCTCGACTCTGATATATATGTCACTACCATGACTACCCACTGAAACTCTATGATGAATGCCTCTGTTGTGCCATTTTTTCTCAACTGGGCTAGATCCCTGAAGTGTATCTCAGGATCCTTTCTGTCAAACCTGTCCATGAGCCTATTTGTAAACTCCCTATAGGAGGTAATGTGACTGTGACCTAATGTCACCAGTCCATGATACCACCACTCCTGTGGCTCACCCTCTAAGTGTAATGTCGCGAAACTCATGGCCTTTGTCTTGGTCATCTGGTTGAGCTTGTAATATGTGTCTAGCTTCTATACCCAATCTCTAGCGGTGTATTTGGATGATCTATCAAAATAATGGATGGTGAGTTTCCCAACTTTTTGGATGAAATCGAGGTTATGTCCCTGTTGTTGTTGTGGTCCTCCCCTCTGCAGCTCTCTGGGGAGGTTCCCAATTCTGAGTCCACAGTACTCGACTAAGGTCATGTCTTAATGGAAGTCACGACCCAATGCTACATACTCCCTCCTATACTTTGCAATGTCATCGGCATGAGTGGGTGGCCTCTGTGTTATCGGTAGCGGTGCTGCTAACGGGGGTGCCCTATGGAAACTAGGAAACAAGGGTCTAGGAATCCTACTCACAGAGGTGTATGTGTGAGAGGGTGAATGGGGTCTACTGCCTTCTCCCGAGCTCCCATGTGATGCATGTGAGACTTGTGTATCTAGGGTGCCCACTCTAGCCAATCTATCAACCACCTGTGCCAAGGACTGATACATGGTCCATTGACTAGCTAACATATCATTGATAACCTGCGTGAAATTTTCCTCTGGATCTATGGGGGCCTTGCAACTTCCCTATGATCACTCATATCTGTCTCCTAGCATCCTCTCTACCTCATGCTCAGCCTCACAATTTTCCCTTCTCTCTGTTTCTCTGTGTGCCTCTTCCTCTTCCTCTGAGCTAGGAGGAAAAGGGGGAAAATGAGGCCTATGCCTTCTTTCCTACTGCCTGTTGTAAGTGACATATTCATCACTACGTGTTCACAGCCCTCTGGGTCTTCCATTGCACTCATTGTCTTTAGTCACAAGCCAACAGGACTAAAGCTTTGATACCATTGTAATGTTCCTAACTTGGCTAGACTAGGAAACGCTGCTAATGTGTGTGTAGGATCAAAGGTTTACAGCATATAAATGATCATAGAAATAATAAACGCGACAAAGGACTGCAAAGTTTGTATTATGATATCTCTATGGATTACAAAATGGCCAAATGAAGCTGAATAAACTAACAATACTTGACTAGATCAACAAACAAAGTATCTTAGCCAGAATATAAATAGGCAACTGTGGCTGAATAAAATAACAACACTCATCTAGATCAAAAGACAAAAGGATCTTATCTGGAATAAAAATAAGAAACTAAAAGATAATACCCGGAATATGGGAGCACTATGGAATCAATGAAGAATGATGAAAGACCTCGATGATCTTCCGGATGAATAGGGTGTGTCTTTCAACACCAAATCAGCCAACTGATGTCTTCCTCCTAGAATACACTGAGCTATCTCTCATAAAATGTGCCTCTTCTCCTCAATGAAAAGTCATAATCTGCATAATGATGAATTAGGTCATTAACCCTTCCTTTATAGCTTTCCAAAACCCTAAATCATGCTAAAACCCTAATTCAATATTGACTTCCAAAACCCTAAATTACTGTTGAAACCCTAATTCATTGTTGACTTCTATTTCTAGCTCATAATGACTTAAAAGTGTGTTTAACCCTTTTTATCTCAATGTCACTTTCCGAATATAAAACCTGTGACTGGAGTGACCTCTAGTAACCCTATTTACCCCTCTTTGGCCCTGGCTATAGTTTAATGGAGTGGTTTAGACCGTTAAGCCTCCTCTCTAGAGATCCTATTTGGAAAGGGACATTACATTAGTCTTGTCACAGATACCCATGGAAGGTTTACAAGGATTGTGTGCATTGGTGGCGTAGGAAATATAGTTCTGCACATAATCAATGGAAAAGGAGTTAACTAAGGTAGCAACAGATAAGGAATACCTGTATAAGGTTCATAATGAAGTATTGCACAAGAAGGATGAAGCCAAACAAAAGGTTGAGAAAGTACAACAAGCCATATAGAATATATAGAGAGATATTCCCGAGATACATGTGGTAATAGAAGCCACAATAGAGGAGCATATACAATAAATCAATGAAGTAATTAAAGGATTCTACAACAATATTGGAGAGTTGGAAATGTGCACAACACTAAGGACACCAACTGTGGATAAGGAAAAAAGAGAAAAAATAGCCATAACCTCAGTCACAAGCATTAGGAGTCTTGGTGAGGAGTGCATGACGCTATGTGAAGAAATCACATGGATTTGGATGCAACTGATGGTGAATCTGGATATGAAGGAAATTGAGGAAAGAGTAAGAAGTGCGTAGGAGAAGGGATAGAAAGCCAATGAAAGCATAAACACTCTGCCACTAGCTGAATTCATTCCAAATATCCTTGTGATCATACAAGTATACAATGAGATAGAGCAATTGAAGGAATATCAAAAGAATATCACACATTTATTGGAACCCCTACAAGACTAAGCACTCAAGATGACAGGGGCATTGGTAGTGACACAAGGCATGATGAAGCAAGTCGAGAAAGACTATGAGGAAAAGATTGTGACGTTAATGACATAGGTCATAGAAGAAATAGCATGGTGCAAAGTCAAAGTTTTATCACCCATTTTAATCCCATTAAGGGAAACACCTGTAATGTTTGTCACTTGGATCCTGTTGGATTACAGACAGGGGGGGTGAATCAGTAATAGCATAATTATAATACTTTTTCTTCAAATGTTATATCAATGTAGAATTATTATCCAATAATGAGCAATAATAAATAAACAATTACACACATACATAGTACACCAATGTTTTATGTGGAAACCCAAATCGGGAGAAAACGACAGAATGTTTTTTCTTATATGTATTGAAAAATTACATTCATTGGAAGCACCAACTTCCTTTGTTTTCTAGCTGCAACTGGAAGGAGGCTCCAACCCCCTAGTTTCTCAGGCTACAACCTAAGGGAAGCTCCAACTCCCCAAATCTCTGGCTACAAACAGAAGGAGGATACAACCCCCAATGTTCTCCAGCTACAACCAAAAGGTGGCTACAAGCACCCATCCTTGCCCTGTCCTACCACACTGAAGTAGAAGTAAAATGATGGTACCATTGTCACACTATCATTGTCAGATATATCGTTGTAAACCTGTACCAATAAATCTGAACCATGCATCAACTATGCATCAACCTGTACGTCAACCTGTAATCAACCTATACCATAAAAAAGTGCATCAACCATGCACCAATTTGTAATCAACATGTACCATAAACAAGTGCATCAACCATGCACCAACCTGTAATCAACCTATACCATAAACAAGTGCATCAACCATCCACCAACCTATAATCAACCTGTACCATAAACAAGTGCATCCAACCATGTACCAAGTATGTTCCAATCATGTGCCAACTACTCGTCAACTATGACTCATTAATATATACCAACATCATCAACTATACACCTCATGTATGTGCACCAACTCATCAACTACTTGTCTCAACCATGTACTCAGCATGTACCAAAACCAAAATCCCTCATCAATTTTATCATCCAAATATGTTTTGTAGCTCTGTAATAGACCTGGTTTATATGATCACATTCCTGTAAACCTTCCTTATCTTTAAAAACAATAGACTAGCATTTTCATCAAACTTTTCTTTAGTCTCACAAGCCTAGTTTTGGATTAGTCAACAACCCTAACTTGAAGTAATCATAACTTTGAACGTGTAATGTATAAAAATATGAAACTAATACACAATGTTCTTCAGTGTGTTTAATTCAATTTTTCCAAGTGTCACTACTTCGAACCTCTCAGATAAGGAGTTATAGTAAAAATGACATACCTTGCTGAATTTTGACTTATTCTAGAGAGCGACATTGTAGAGGGTGCCCCGCACAAAATATTTGATAAATTGATCTGAAAATACTACCAATAATACTAGATACTTTCCCCTAACCAACGCATTTTTTCTCACTGAATTTGGATCTGCTATGAATAAGTTATGACGTTTTTACCAGAAACACTTGATTTTGACTAGTTTCAGGACTGGCCACAAACCCTATTTTCCACGGAGTGTAACTCCCAAAATACAACGACCCACAAGCTGAATTTTTTACCATAGATACTTGGATATGTTTTTTGACTTTCATATGAATTTCATGGTCTGAATCATTATAGAAACAAAGTGATAGGGAAAATGGTGAGATGGCCTATAAATAACATACCTTAGAAAGAACCATCAAAAGAATTTATCCTTCCTTGCATTTCGGCCTTCTTTTCTTCACCTTCACTCAGAATTCCGGTTTAGATATCCTTGGTTACCTGAAAAAAATATAGATATTCAATATTCTCAAGTGTGTTTCAAATGAGAGAGCGTTGGATCTTATTTATATTTTCCAAGTAGCTTCCTTAAAAACATCTTCTAGGTCACTTAGCTCACTTTCCTTATTTTAGGGTTGGGTCCACTTCTAATTTCTCCATTAAATTTATTATTGAAATAATTTATTTTGTATTCACTTTGAATTATAATACACTTACCACTTCACTTTATTATTTACCTTTTAAAATCTCTTAAACCACTTTGATTTCTTTGACCTTTCGGGGCTTCTAGATGACATATGAGGGTCCTCCAACTTCGTAAGGCCATAACTCTCAAACCTTGAGGATTTATGTGACATTCTACATACCACCAGAAATGGAATGACATGTACTCTCCATATAGAATCTTATTATCTGAAAATATATCATAACTCATACTGTTACCCATCAAACAAAAGTGGGTCCATTACCCAAACCGAGGGTCTCCAACTTCTCATGGCCATAACTCTCTAACCGTGAGGAATTATGTGACATTCCACATACCATCGGAAATGAAATGAAAAGTACTATCCATATATGATATTTTCCCTGACAAATTCACTTTCCTTCATCTCATCATTTCACAATTAATCATGGGTTATCTTACTCCACAAAGCGTCTTCCTGTGAGGGCTTTCACCATAAGGGGACCACTTTGCAGTTCATCCATATTTAATTCTTATCAACCATGACAAAACAATAATGAGTCATATTTACATCAAACAATATTGGGTCCATTACCCAAACCTTTGTGCTATGGGTCTTTCTTCAAGGGTTGACATCAATGACAACCAACCTTAATCAACAATCTCCCTTTTTGCATTGATGGCAACACTTTTATGCAACACTGAAATCATATCACTCATGCTCCCTATGAAACCATGCCTTTATCCTCTACATATGATAAATATGCTCCTCCTAGAACCATGCCTCTATCCTCTGCATCTGATAAATCTCCCCCCCTTTGTCATCAATGGAAAATTTATCTTTCCATCTGGGGTTGCTCCCCCTAATAGACTGTCCTCTTATGGTTCTTCCTCATGTACATCTAAGACATTAAAGATAAACATTCAAAAACCATTTATTTTTGGAGTAGAAATAAATCTAAGTCTTTGG
>JZKD02S1673584.1:354143-388105 GCA_000966675.3 Picea glauca | reverse complement strand
TCCACATGACACAGAAAGAGGTCCCCTTGGGAATGTAAAAACACTTTTTGCAAGTACTCAAAGACTTGGAAACCATCGACTACTATTGAGACTTGTTTCCAACCCTATTTAAATCTATCAAATTGACTTATAGGGGAATCCATTCATAAGTATCTTTTTCCTTCTCATTTTCCCCTAGGATCACCCATGATTTCCCCCCCTTGAGGTGATGACATCACCTCTACAGTGACATGATTACCTATTTGAGATGATAGTGAATATGTGTTCTCTTATTTGTCACCATATTGTGGTTTGGTTCAGGATTTTCCCAACCTACAACTCGTTTTATAACATTTTGGTGTTGTTGTTGGGGAGGATTTTAAATCCTCTTCCAAACCCTAAGAACACTTTGTTAATCTATCCCAAAACATTTCCCTATATTTCCTGATGATTCCACTTGAAGGATGTTCCCCTTCCTCATTTCATGATCTCTTATTAAAACTCATCTGGCGACTTCACCTTTCCAAAATCCATCTTCCCTTAAGAGAATTCATCTAAGGAGGTTCCATAAATGTGTATTTATGGAAGCGCGCATATATGGGAGCCACCTTTCGTAAATGTGCATTTACAGAAGGAAGCTTCCATATATATTTACAAAAGGCAGATTTCGTATATGCACACTTATAAAGAAGCTGACTTCCATCAATGTGCATTTACTGATGACAATTGTCATATATCCACATTTATGAAAGCGAGCATATATGGAATTTGTCTTCTGTAAATGCACATTTACAGATGAAATATTTTGTATATACGCATATACAAAAATACGCATATATGGAAGTCACCTTTCATAAATGTGCATTTACAGATGATAACTTTCATATATGTGCATATATGGAAGTGGGCTTCCCTATATGTGTGTTTCTGTATATGTACATATACAGAATCCAACTTTCATATATGTGCATATATGGAAGTGCCCAACTTTTGTATATGTTCATATACAGAAGTCGACCACTTCCTTATATGTACATATATAGAAGACGACCACTGCAAGCATATATGTGCATATATGAATTTGGTCGGCTTCTGTATATGCGCATATACTAAAGCTGACCATTTTTGTATATGTGCATAGACATAAGTGGTCAACTTTTGTATATGCACATATATGGAAGTGGTCAAATTTCGTATATGTGTCATATATGCACACACAAAGAAATTGACCATTTATGTATATGCACATATATGAAAGTTGACCACTCCCGTATATGTGCATGTACGAAAGTGGCCATCTTCCATATATGTGCATATACAAAAGTAGTCAAATTCCATATATTTGCATATATGGAAGCCGACTGTTTTCATATATGTGCTTATACAGAAGTGGTCGAATTCCATATATGTGAAATACATAAGTGGTCAGCTTTTGTATATGTGGATATATGAAAGTGGTCAACTTCCATATATGCGCATATACAAAAGTTGACCACATCCATATATGTGCATATACAGAAGTTGACCACTTTCGTATATGCACATATACCAAAGATGACCACTTCAGTATATGCGCATATACGAAAATGGTCGGATTTCATATTTTCACATATAAGGAAGCCAACCACATTCATATATGTGCATATACGCAAGTGCTCATCTTTTGTATATGTGCATATAGGGAATTGGTTGGCTTTCATATATGCACATATACGAAAGTTGGTCACTTTCGTATATACACATATACAGAATTGGTTGGCTTTTGTATATGCACATATGTGGAAGTGGTTGATTTTCATATATGTGCATATACAAAAGTTGACCACTTTTGTATATGCTCATATGTGGAAGCTGGCCACTTCCGTATATGTGCATATACATAATTTTTTGACTTCCATATATGCACATATATGAAACCCTATCGACTTCTGTATAAGTACATATACAGAAGATCACCACTTCCATATATGCATATATACATAAGTGGTCGAATTCAGTATATTCGCATATACAGAAGCGGGTCACTTCCGTATATGCACAATTCACATATACAAAAGTGGTCAACTTTGGTATATGTCCAAATTCGGTATATGCGCATATACAAAAGTGGTTAGCTTTTGTATATGCACATATATGGAAGTGGTTATCCTCTGTATATGTGAATATACAAAATCAGACCATTTCCATATATGCGCATATGCAGAAGCCAACCGCTTCTGTATATGCGCATATACAGAAGTCGATCGCTTCCATATATCCACATTGACCAGCTTCTTATATGTGCATATAAGGAAGCTGACCACTTTTGTATATGCACATATAAAGAAGCTAACCACTTTTGTATATGCACATATACATAAGCTGACCTCTTCTGTATAATCACATATACGTAAATGGTTGGCTTTTTTGTATGCACGTATATGGAAGCTGACCACTTTTTTATATGCGCATATATGAAAATTGACCACTTCCATATATGCACATATACAGAAGTGGTCAACTTTTGTATATGGTCAAATTCCATATATGCGCATATATGGAAGTGGCTAACTTCTCAATATTTTCATATATGACATATATACGAAAGTTGACCACTTCCATATATGCGCATATATTGAAGCTGACAACTTTCATATATGCGCATATACGAAAATGGTCGTCTTTCATATATGTGCATATACAGAAGTCGACCACATTCATATATGCACATATGCATAAGTGTTCAACTTTTGTATATGGGCATATACGAAAGTGGTCGACTTCCTATATGCGCATATACAAAAGTTGGTCACTTCCATCACTTCCATATATACACATATATGAAATTGGTCATATTTTGTATATGCACATTTATGGAAGTGGTTGGTTTTCGTATATGTGCATATAAAAAATTCAAACACTTTCGTATATGCTCATATGTGGAAGTTGGAAACTTTTGTATATGTGCATATACATAAGTGATCGGCTTCTATATATTCACGTATACAAAATCCATATACAAAAGTAATCGACTTCTGTATATGTGCACATGTCAAATCCCATCACTTCCATATATGCGTATATACGGAAGTGGTCGTGTAACACACCCAACCCCTATGTACCCTTTCTAAGGATGGCACATTGAAATTTTTATTACTCTAGCTATCTCAAATCATCTCTCTAAGGTATTCATCCTTTTCTACTCACCCATATATTTCTCATGACTGTTACTGAGCTCTAAGCCGACCTCTAGTTTGCAGGATACGGCCTCCTGAAGTTCTTAGGGAATTATTAGTTGAGAGCCACATGGAATCACCGTGGATCTAACTCGTTCGTACCATATTCAGGTTCCTACCTCCCACATGGAAGGTCCCTTCAGTGTCCAAACCAACGGAGAGACTCAATCTTCATCTAACACACATGCTAGTGAAGAATTTAGCGTTAGGTGATAACTGTCCCTTTTATTTTATGTATGCATGTCCTCTGGAGTCTCGAATTCTAGATCTCTAGAGGTACTACCATGGGCAAGGTGTGTCCACGTAACCCTTGGATAAATGGCCTCTGTTACTTTATAACTTCAACATTCAGGGAAATTCATTGTGTGACTTCCTCCTTTCTTCCGGAGTGGTCAATTTTGGGCTAACCTTGGTTTAAATCCAATGGCTAGGGAAGATCATGAAGGATCATAATATTGATGGTTCTCATTGATTCCTGACTTCGACGTTTGGATTATCCACTCACTTACCACCCCCTTTATTTGGGAGTGGTCAATGTTGAGATTCCCTTGGTATAAATCCAATGTCCAAGGAAGAACCTGAAGGATCCCTAGATCTACGATCCTCATCACTTTGTGAATTCAAACTTCGGGGGTTTCGACATTATGGCCACTCCACTATTTTGAAGTAGGACTTCACCGAAGTACCATACGCAGTTCCCTCCTCTCGGTGATCGAACGATTAAGAGGGGTATGTATCAAACTCCCCAGATCCATGACTCCCATCACTTCGTAACTTTGACATTCGGGGAGTTTAAGGTTGTAACATCTCTGTTCTCCCGAAGTGAGGCTTTGTCGAGGTTACCTCACTGTAGATATAACGGCTAAGGGGACTCTTGAACACCATTGGATCTATGGTTCGTGTTACTTTGTGATGGATGAATGGATCAACTTTTGTATATGCGCATACATAGAAGTGGCTCACTTCCATATATGCACATATATGGAAGCGTAACACTTTTGTATATGCGCATATATGGAAGCTAACCACTTCCGTATATGCACATATATATAAGTGATTAGATTTTATATATGCGCATATACCAAATCCATATACCGAAGTTGACCACTTTTATATATGTGCATTTCTCATATACGGAAGTGACCCACTTCCATATATATGAATATACCTAAGTCAACCACTTCCGTATATACGCATATATGGAAGTGATGGGATTTTATATATGCACATATACGTAAGTCGACCACTTTCGTATATGGATTTTGTATATGTGCATATACGGAAGCTGAAAAACTTTTGTATATGCACATATATAGAACTAGCCAGCTTCCACATATGAGAATATATGAAAGCGGTCGACTTTTGTATATGCACATATACGAAAATTGACCACTTCCACATATGTGCATATACAAAAGCCAACCAATTCCATATATGTGTATATATGGAAGTGACCAAATTTCGTATATGTGCATAGACGAAAGTCGACCACTTCCCTATATCCACATATACAGAAGCCGACCACTTGTGTATATGCACATATATGAATGTGGTCGGCTTTTGTATATGCGCATATATGAAATCCGACTATTTTCATATATGCGCATATACTGAAGTGGTCATATTTGGTATATGCGTATATACGGAAGTGGTCACCTTCCATATATGTGCATATATGGAAGTGGTCAGCTTTCCACATATGCTCATATATGGAATTTGACCACTTTCATATATACACATATAGAGAATCTAATCACTTATGTATACGGGCATATATGGAAGTCGACCACTTCCGTATAAGAACATATACTAAATGGTCGGCTTTCATATATGCACATATTTCAAAGTTGACCACTTTTGTATATGCACATATATGGAAGATGACCACTTTTTCATATGCACATATACAGAAGTGGTCATCTTTTGTATATGCGCATATACAAAAGTGGTCAACTTCTTTATGTTTCATATACAACACATATACGAAATTTGACCACTTCTGTATATGCACATATATGGAAGTTGACCACTTATGTATATGTGCATATACAATAATGGTTGGCTTTCGTATATGCACATATACAGAGTCTGACCACTTTCATATACGCGCATATACACAAGTGGTCATCTTCTATATATGCACATATAGGGAAGTGGTCGATCTCCGTATATGCACATATACGAAATTTGGTCACTTCCGTATATGCATATATATGAAAGTTGGATTATGTATATGCACATATACAAAAACACACATATAGGTAAGACCACTTTCATATATGCACATATACAGAAACATGCATATAGGTAAGCCCACTTTCATATATGCACATATATGAAAGTTGTCATCTATAAATGCGCATTTATGAAAGTTGACTTACATATATTCATGTTTTTGTATATGCGCATATACCGAAGATTTCATCTGTAAATGCACATTTACAGAAGACAAATTCCATATATGCTCACTTTCGTAATTGTGCATATATGACAGTTGTCATCAGTAAATGCACATTCATGGAAGTCATCTTCCCTATAAGTGTGCATATACAGAAGCTTCCTTTCATAAATATATATGGAAGTTTCCTTCCGTAAATGCACATTTACGAAAGGTGGCTTCCGTATATGCATGCTTCCGTAAATGCACATTTATGGAACCTCCCTAGAGGAAAGGTCTTAAGGGAAGATAGATTCTTGGAACATGGAGTCACTAAATGAGTTTTAAGAAGATCTCATCAAAGGAGGAAGGGGAATGTCCTTCAAGTGGATTCATTAGGCAAGCTAGGGAAATGTTTTGGGATAACTTGTCAAAGTGTCCTTAGGGGTTTGGAAAAGGATTTAAAATCCTCCCCAACAACGACGCCAAAATGTTATCACATGAGTTGTAGGTTGGGAAAATATTGAACCAAACCACAATATGGTGACAAATAAGATAACACATATCTATTTTCATCTCAGATAGGTAATCTCGTCACTTTAGAGGTGATGTGATTACCTCAAGGGGGAAATCGCGGGTGAACCTAGGGGAAAATGAGAAGGAAAAATATACTTATGAATGGATGCCTCTATAAGTAAATTTGCTAGATAGAAATATGGTTGGAAACAAGTCTCAATAGTAGCCAATAGTTTCCAAGTCTTTGATTTCTTGTGAAAAGTGTTTGTACATGCTCGAGGGGACCTCTTTCTAAGTCATGTGGATGAGGTTTCATGGATGGGGGAGAATGTTTTTGGAATAGGGTTCATAAAATACAAGGGGTTGTAGTGTCTCATTTATGGTTGCCTTTGTGGAGGGTTTGTTTCATCTTAATTTCAATCCAACCTTTTTCCAAGCCCATTTATTTCCTTTTTATTCTTTTAGGATGTTTCAATGTTCAAGCCAAGGTGGGGCTTCTACCTAAGCATGAAAAACAATGCCAACCTTGACTCTACCCTAGTCACATTATGCTTCCCTAAGTTGAAAACATGTGTGGGGCTTATATACCTAAGCATTAAAGATAGTTCCAACACATGCTCCACCTTGGTTGGCATTTTCTTATTATTCATTTTTCACGGGTCCCATAAGTTTCTTATGAGAGACATTTCATTTTCCTTGATATGACTGGGAGAGCATATAGAAGGTTAATGCTTTGATTTTATCTTTTTCCAGCTACAATCCTGTGGGCCTTCAACCCCTTCTTCCCATTAAATGAGGGTCAACTCCTTCTTGGGTCAGGATACCCCAACAGCCCAAAAGGTGAGGATATGAGGGGATGAAGTGTGGAAATTGACAAGTATGGTCGAGAATGGCACAATGAATCATCAATATGGATTACCAATAGAAAGCATATCCCTAAGGGTGACACCCTTTCTAGGGTGCAATGTCAACCACCAAAGTAAAATGGGGAAAAGAACATAATTTCCAAACAAGCATTACATAATCAAAAGCAGTAATATATGCAACAAACTCAAATGCCTCAAATGTTGAAATGAAACTCACCATAATACCTGGTTTGTAACTCATGGAGCAAGACCCAATGTCTTCTGAAGTCCAACCGATGTGGTGGATACCGTAGTGATGAACCTGGAGCTGTGGTGGTGGAACGGGTCTCTATCTATGAAAGTGAACATTGTTGGTTAGGATATCTCTCGATACTCCATGTATGCAATGTCCTCAGGGATATTATGAAGAAATATTAAATTAAAAGACTCGTATGCTATTGTCAATGCTTTGTCCTAAAAATATGAATATGTTTTGTAAAATAATAGCTTTGATAGTACCTTGTCATTTAAAAAACTATGATTACCTATATGTTCTAAAACCATAATCAAGGTCTCAACATGTTCTTGTGAGTGAGTAATTGTTTGTACTTTCATGTGCATGTGAGTGAGTTTTAATTTCAAGATGAAAGGCATCTTGTTTATTGTTTTCATGTGTTGCTCTAAGCCTAGCACGCCTCACCATACTCTCTTACGGGTACATATTATATGACTCATGCACATCATTTAAAGTTCAAATATTTCTTCAAGGGATAATTTATATTTACCAAGGTTCTTATGGAATTGACTACCTCATATTCAACTTGGGTATGGAAGACTTCATTTTTTTAAATCTTGATCAATATTCCTATCTTCGGGATAATTTTGAATATGCTACATGTATTAATCTTTCATGAAATTGTGCATACACATAGATTTGATTCATTCCTATTAAATTATGTATTAATCTCTCATGAAATTGTGCATACAAATAGATTCGATTCATTCCAAATATATAGTTTATTAGGAAAAATAATATTATGTTCTCATTATTATTTATTTTTCTTTCAAAGATATCATAAACTAAAATAATAATAATATTTTTTTTACTTGTAACTTTTTATTATCTTATTCATTTTAAAAGAATTTAACTATAAGTAACTTTATAGGGCCAAATGTGGAACTTAAAATTAAATAAAATATCTTTTGTTATATGTATGCCTTTTGTTGGGCTCTAAATATGTCCTAATATCAACCTCTATGCATCAACCAAAGGTAGGCGTTGGCACAAGCATTTTACTTGTTGCCTACGTAGGCTCTTACCTTCTGTTTTCAATACCCAACCTTCAGAGATGCAACACCTATAAAGGAACAACAATCATAAAGTGAACGATAGCTATTCCTTTCAAATGAATAGCAACTACCTTCAAAGGAACAATAGTCGTGCAAAAGGAACGACAGTTGTTCATTTCAGATGAACAACAACTACACTCAAAGGAACAACAGTTGTGCGAAAGGAACGACAATTGTTTCTTTCAAATGAACAACAACTACACTCAAAGGAATAGAAGTTGCATGAAAGGAACAAAGGTTGCTCCTTTCAAATGAATAGCAACTACACTCAAAGGAACATCAGTCACACGAAAGGAATGACAATTGTTCCTTTCAAATGAACAGTAACTACACTCAAAGGAACAACAGTCGCTACATTGGGCTGAACTAATGTTGAATTAATTGCATTGTAGTATTTTCCCAACTATTCAATTGTCAACTCGAGGAAGTATTTTATTTCAAAGTTATTGTGCACTATGCAGGCAACAAATTTCAACTGCCACTATTATCTATTTAATAAAATAAAACACATAACTTAAAATCAATCAAATCTGCCCTTGCTTGAAAATACACTCAGTTGAAATAAAACCACTACCACACTCTTACATAAATTAAAGGATTATTAACAAAATGAAGTAACAACAACATGAATTGAATCTTACTGTAAAAACAATCTAATAAACAACACATAACTATAAGCAGTGATCAACTAATCATAAACCAAGATAAATTAAGATAATGAAAAGAAAAATACAAGTAAATGAATAAGACCAACACATACCAGATTGAGGGGGCCCTGCCTCACCTAGCATGCATGGCCAAAAGACTTACAAGATTAAGAAAAAGTTGCACATAATTGTAGATCCATCAGCTCCTTTGTATTATTGAAGAAAACTCAGAAATTACATAAGTTCAGTTATTTCTTACAAATAAATTCTATATAATTTCATGAATGCCCCTCTCCTGATTGAAGAGGTCTTATTTATACAAATCAAATCCCCAAATATCTGGTTTTCTCAAACAAATTGCTAAGTTTAGAGAACCGATTGCAACTGTAAATCTAGAAAATACCCTTTTAAAGAACCAACGATTTCTCTCAAACCGTAGATCCAATTGGAAAACGACTTGCTCAAAACTCAATTGGACCCATTCTAAACAAAACCCATGTCTTGGATGTTTGAGATTCATCTCAGTCTACTCACAATATTCCACACAAATGAGTCTCTCCTTATCTGCCACATTTTTCATTGAAAACGGTTAACCATGATCTGGAACTCACATGTGTCAACTAGAGGTTGGAACCTTGACTTCTGCAACTATTGATACATAAAATAACTCGTCAAACAATCATCAAAAAAATCATAAATAATAGTCTTTAATTCATTAAAAATGAAGGAAGAATAATCATTATTAACGACTAAAGCATAAAATGAATTCTATGTCATTTTATGAGCAGTTGTAGAAAATGTATGGAAAATGGAATGATAAATGAATGATAATAGAATAGATAAGGGATGGAATGGAAGTCTATAGATGATGAAAATATGGAAAAATATGTGATCCAACATCTGGCCCACACTGAAAATGTTGCATGTCCTCATGCAACTCAATACATTTCATTAACCAAGCTATTAAGGACTCGTTTGAATGTTGTTGATACAATGGATTTTCATGCAAAGCACAACTCAGATGAAAAAGGTTTTTTGATAGTTTTATATTTCACAATTTAATGCACATTCTTGCCAAAAATCATAACAATCCAATACACAAATCCCATGATATCCTCTTGTTGAAACTCCATGTAATTGAAACTCTCCTGAAACAGTTCTGACAACACCACATTTTTTTCAAAGTACAAAGTGAATTTTGTAGGCATATTAATCCCATGCTTGATCATACCAAAAATCATGACAACCCAATTCGTCATTTGGAAGATATGCCCAAATCAATTTCTGCACTTTTTGTAGAAAATAACATGCATGAGAAAAATAAATATGAATGGAAAATGAGAGAACAAACCATCATGCATAGTAACCGCCATCATGCATAGTAATATCTACCCCACATTAAAATGTTGCATGTCCTCATGCAACTCAATACATTGCATTAACCAAGCTGTTAAGGACTCATTTGAATGTTGTTGATACAATGGATTTTCATGCAAAGCACAACTTAGATGAAAAAGGTATTTTGATAGTTTTATATGTCACAATTTAATGCACATTCTTGCCAAAAATCATAACAATCCAATACACAAATCCCAAGATATGCTCTTGTTGAAACTCCTTGTAATTGAAACTCTCCTCAAACAGTTCTGACAACACCACATTTTTTTCAAATTAAAAAGTGAATTTTGTAGGCATATTAATCCCATGCTTCATCATACCAAAAATCATGACAACCCAGTTCGTCATTTGGAAGATATGCCCAAATCAATTTCTACACTTTTTGTAGAAAATAACATGCATGAGATAAATAAATATAAATTAAAATGAGGGAACAAACCATTATGCATAGTAACTGCCCCACACTGATTGTATATCATGTCCTCATGATGCATTATGAAATCAAACTTAAACACAATCTCAAAAGAGATCCTCTGCAGAAAACTAATGCATAAGAAGACAATCATCTCTAAGTACCCCTTGCTTATGTATACAACACAATCACCATCAAATTCCCTCAATAAGTTTTTATTGTACTTTAAGGAAACATTTTTAATGGGAAAACAATCTTCAAACCTTGAATCTGGTCATGAGCTTGCTGCAAAACGATTAGTACAGGATATCTTTTACTGCTGGTTGTAAATACATTATCAATGCTTGAATACCAATCCTCCAATCTTGGAAATTTATCAAATGTTATCTCGGAATGTGATTGAGCTAGACATGTCATGATTTTACCATCAAATGCTTAACCATATGTATTTGACAATCCACATACCATATGATATAACCTCCAATAATCTCATTTTTACTTATGGGGATTGCAACCCTATAATCATGGGATTCCAGATCTCAAAACAACTTGCTTTGGTTCTAGGTTACCTCACGGGTTTTCATTATTGATAACAAGACTTATTTTCCATGAAAATTCATAACATTAAGATTGTAAGGACCAAATATTTTACCATCATTATGAAGTGCTCTGAATTTATGAATCAATCAGTGTATCATGAACCAAGAAAATGAACCACATACCTTTGTATTTCTACCCATGTGTTTAAAAGAAAATGGCTTCTACAATAGTGTCTTTTATTGTAGGTTCCTGTGGACAGTCAACTTCCTTCTTCAAATAGATTATTCGGCATGCATAGTATCTTTTTCATTCTTCATGTAATGAAGATAACTCCTAAAAAAAATGTAGCCAACCAATGACAAAGTATGGAAATTCCAATAAGTTTTCCCAACAACGAGGTAAATTTGTTGCCACATGTACCAATGGTGACCCAATTTTCTGCCATAGATTTCATGCTAGACTGTATTATCATGCCAAAATATGAGTACATAATGGAGATCTGAATTTTCCTTGGATATACCTTCACTTTCTAATATTTCAACAATAAAATTATGATCTTGAGAATAGATGGTTGAATATGAAACCATGGGCGGAAACTAATGATTGTTGTTGCATGCCAAAGATAATGACTCAAAGTGATTTTTTTTTTTTGTATGGTAGCACAGGCTTCTTTTGTTCCTTGCAATAACTATGGGAAAGATGCCTCTAAAAGAAGCCACTACAAAAATTCCTTTTTAAATTTTGGGTGGAGACATTGTTTAAATTGCCTTTTAATAACTACTTCCTTCCATTAGCAATTGTGTAGACAACTACACATGTGTTTTCATAATGGAAACAGAGGCTGCCAAAAAATCATCATACTACCACCCAAGAGAACCATTATTATGCTCTCATGGTAGATCTTATGAGCACATAACCCTCTTTTAAACAATGATGTATATTAGCAAGCGAGAAAAACAAACACAATGTTCATATGGGAGGGCTAGGCATTAATGAAAGGGTTAGCATCGTAATCATTCTTGGGACATGAATTAACTTCATAGCCTATCAAATCCTTATAACATGTATGACTCAAATCCATATAACACATATGTTGTATCCTTTCATGAATCCATAACAACAACTTTTTGAAGATGTGCAATATGTAGGAGAACCATGAGTCAAAAGGCTAGAAAAGATAATTGGAAACCCATGAGATGAATGAATACATCATGGAAATAAACCAAAGAAACCATACCTCTGTCTTTTAGCGTGATTGTATGAAAATGGACATCATGATCTTCTTCCTTTCTCTATTCTGGTTCTTATGTGGCAACAACAAATCAATTTCTCATGCTTGGATGTTAGGAGATGTAGGGAAGGACTTGACTTGGGTTTTGGGAGTGCATGAGGTGAAGGTTGATATGGTAATAGATGGATAAGATAGGTAATAGATGATTTATGATATGAAAATGGAGAATATAAATCCTTAGTGGTTCTTCATGACATTTTCCTAAATCTCTAATAAATAAAAAACGCATGTTATTTTACCTCAAGTTCTACCTCCATGAAAGATTTGATTGGCACGGATGGATTGATGTATGTTGAAGCTGATGTAAGACAAACTGATGTCGAGATAAATGTATATGAGAGATGAAATTGAATGAGGCTGAATCTGATTTGAAATGATGTTGTGTTGGCTGCATGTAAGACTACTGCTACTGAAACAAATGATGATGAAGAATTCTGCTACAAAAGCATAAATCTCCTTCTCTTATTCTGAAAATCAAATGATGAAATGAAAATGGAAGGGATTGTAGAATTACTGAAACAAATGATGTTGCAAATCACTGTTGAAACCATTAGATCACATAATCTTCAACTGCTACAAAATTGAGGTACAATTCTTACCATGCGAATGAATGTGCTGAAGTCGAGCATGGAAAGAAATCGTTGGATTACCGGCCATTAATGTATGTCGTTAATCAATGTGAATAAACTCATCTTTGATGACAGTGAGCTCTAAAGTAACTTAGTGCATCTTGACAAGTATGAATGGATTTGTTGGAGTCGAGTCACCTGGAAGATTTGTCAATCAAGAGGCATTGATGAATCCCCATTATTAACAACAATGAGATCTACCATTGATGTATGCAGATCCCAAGGCACTATGAAACTCTAACCTCAATCTCAGATGATGTGTTGGAGTCGATGGGATGAGATTTGTTAGAAGGAGGGCCTTAAGGAATCCCACATCATCCAACACGAGCATAGACAAAAGGATTTGAAGAACTAAAGATGAAAGATTTTCATTAGCAAGAGGTAAGGGAGATGAGTGACTTTATTCATGGGTTAGCAGTGATTGGAGTGGAAAGTATGGAAGTGATGAAATGTGATGCAGGAGCATCCGCAACATCCGCAATACATCATACGAACCAGTGCGAGGAGAAAGAGATTGTACAGCTGGACAAGCCAGCAAACCTTTTTTTATTTTGAATTTCACCTTGGTATTGTTGCGCCGCCGTTTACTAAAGGCATTCAAAGCTAAGCGCATTTGTAATATAATGTAGATAAGGAGGCATTTAACCGTTTTAAATGCCGGTAGATAGGGTTAGCTGTAGATTAGAAAGTTTCATCTTTCAGGAGGGAAAACAAATATAGGCACCCTCCATTGTATGGTTGTATTATTATTCACACTTTGTATTATTCAGCATTAGAAGAAAAAAAAGAAGGCAGAGCAGAGAGCTGGTGAAGAAACTCCATGTACAGACATTGAATTAATAGGAAAGCTTTTATTCAATTCCATGGATGTGTTTAGTCTCTTTGTGTTGTTGGCATTATGCTGTTGCCTGCTTGCTTCTTTTTATGATTATCTCCTATATGTTGCTTATGTTATTGCATATCAGGTTAGAAACCTGAGGGAATGAGTTTCAATTGTTTCTCTGTTTAAGCCAGGATATTCTTGCATAGAGTGCAGTCGAATTCCTCCGCATAGAGTGCGTTGAGGAGGCTGAGCAGTTGAACTTTTGTCCTCTGTTGCCCAGAGTGAGTTGGATTATTCGAACCGTGCAGGTGAGTGTAGGTTGGATGGGAGTCTCAATAGCAAGAATGAGAAGGAAAAGGTCGAGACTGTTGCGAGTGTGAGTGCACAGGACCCTGAAGACTTCATCACTGTTGGAAGTGGTTGAAGACCGAACGCAGGGAGCGCGTTCGAGAAATCTCTGAAAGAGTCGGAAAGAGACAGAAGCTCAGGAAGGATAGTCCCTTTACTTCAGTTGCACAGGACGAAGGTGGTGTAGCGGAGGATTCTTAAGAGGAAGATAATCGACGGCGTGAAACTCCAGTGAAGTTCCGCGAAGTCTCGAGGACCATCAGATCGTGGAGAAGTTTCACGGGAGATAACCCGTATACACAGGCGTGCAGAGCAAGTACTTCGGACTTCAGGATTTCGGCATTTGGGGATTGGTAGGACGAGAGTTTTACACCTCGTGAAATCCCGAGTCAGGATTCACCGAATCAAATCTGAGCCATTGATCGGAGAAGAGACACGGGGCGCAGGATCCCTGAGGATCGGGGTTCGACGTTCGGCGTTCCTGGAGACAAGAGCTCAAGCTCTTTGAAATCGCGACCGACGATTTCCCGAATCGATCTGGACCGTTGATCGGAGAGTGGACACGTGGAGAAGGATCTTGAGGGGTCGAAGTTCGGGGTTTTGCAAGGTCTGTGACCTTGTGTATCAGGAAACGTGAATTCCCGAATCGCGATTTCCCGATAGCACGAGTGGGAGACAGGTGTCAGGGCGTGAGGCTTCACCTGGGATGTTGACATGTGGCATCGGAGAATCGGGTTTCGGGGTTTCGTGATGCAAGAGGATTGTGACGGTGAAACATGATCCCGCGATCCCCGATCACATGAGAGAAGAAGGTGACGTTGTTGAAGTGGGACCTCGAGAGCGAGGGGAGGACAGGTGTCATCGGACTTCGGGATTTCGTCATTCAGGGAATCGGGGTTCTCGACGTCCAAGAGTCTTTGTATCATGGATTCGTGATCCGCGAAATCTCGAGGGAGACGTGGTAGTGTGGGATCACGAGGCTCATAGGAGGACAGGTGGCATGCTGTCGGAGTTCGGGGTTCGGGGTTTTGTGCTGCATGGGACCTGCGGCAACACTACCGCCAATTTCCCGATAGAGAAACCTCCAACCTGTGTGAGTGTGACCGTTGACTCTCGTACTTCGGGGGTCGGGGATTTGAATTGCACGAGATCGTGCACACAAGGTTCGCGATATCGCGAGACCCGATATCCCGATTTCCAAAGGGAAGATTTTCCGAATAGTGTTCTGTGGGTGACAGGAACTCCCGAGGGAGTTGAAGAGAATTGACTCTTTGGGCCCGTGGGAAACAGAAGGTCCTGGTGAAGCGGCTCGCTCGGCGAGGGGGCGGGTTGCGTCATAGTTGGTATCAGAGCCTAAAGATCTTGCCTGAATAATGCAGGCGAGAGAAGAGTGAAGGAAAAAGGAAAGCACTCTGATACTCACGACTTGCGTCAGAGTGGTATCAGAGCCCGGTTAAGAAGGTTCTCTTTGTTAAGGTAGCAGAGAGGAGAGGATTTTACCATGCTGCCTAGAAGAGAGAGGCACTCGCCTGATCGTGAGGACAGGGATGCCCGAAGAAGAGGCAAGCAGCCAAGGAATCCAGTAGGGAATCCAGAGATGGAGCGTCAAATACAAGATCTCAGGCTGAGACTCGAAGATATGGAGGCCACCTAGAGGCGTGGAGCGGGTGCAGCAGAGTTCAGCGATCCTGAGGTCGAAGAGGAAGCTGGACACGACCAAGAAGAGGTCGCCGCAGAAGATGCCTCGACAGAGAGGTTGATCAGAGCCATTTCGAGGATGAGCTCGAAGACGAAGATGGATATTCCCGTCTATGAGGGAAATCTAAATGTAGAGGAGCTGTTGGATTGGATCCAAGCACTCGACACCTACTTCGATTATGAAGACATCGAAGAGGACAAGAAAGTAAGGCATGTCGTCACGAAGTTGAAGGGACATGCAGCCTTATGGTGGGATGAGCTGCAGGCAGACAGACGTTCCAAAGGCAAACAGAAGATAAAAAGCTGGGATCGGATGATTGCCAAGATGAAGGTGAAGTTCATTCCGAGGGACTACCAGATCACTCTGTTCAGGCGCATGCAGAACCTGAGGCAGAAGTTAATGACGGTGAAGGAGTACACCGAAGAATTCTATAGGATCAACATTCGAGCTGGTCATCGGGAGAGTGATGACGAAAAGGTGGCAAGATATCTGAATGGTCTCAGGTATGATATTAAGGACGAGTTGAGCATGGTTACCGTCCGCACAGTTGAGGACGCGTACCAGATGGCTCTAAAGGCCGAAGAAAAGATGAACCACAAACAGGGACAGAGAGGGCGAGGCAGAAGCCATCCCAGAGGCAAAGCGGTTGCCCAAGAAAGAACTCAGAAGCCCAAGGAAGATTGGAAGAGGCCTCAGGGTAGAGCTAAAAGAGGTAGAACCTCACAGCGGAAACAACAAGTTTCTGAGCTGAGGAGGCAGCAAGATGATCAACAAGGAGGATATGATGATGCAAACACTTTTCCTCGTACACGAGGTCGAGGTAGAGGACGAGGAGGAGTTATTACATGTTTCACGTGTGGTAAAGACGGTCATAAAGCCGTGGACTGTCCAGAGAGAAATATGGAAAGAGGAAACGCTCATGTTGCTGAGGCACAGAGGTGTGACGTTGAAGATGAAGACGTTGGGAGTGGGAAGTCACTAACAGTGCATAAAGTTCTCTTGAAACCCGAGAAGGAGATGGAGGACATAGTGCAAAGATGCCGACTGTTCCGGATGACTTGCAAGACCCAGGGCTGGAAATGCAAGGTTATAGTGGATAGTGGAAGCACATATAATCTCGTTTCGACCGAGATGGTGGAGAAACTGGAGCTGAAAACGAACAAACACCCGAGCCCATACAAAGTGACGTGGCTGCAGAAAGGACACCAGGTATGTGTTACAAAACAATCCTTGGTAAATTTTAAAATGGGTGAATATAGAGATGAAATTTTGTGTGATGTCATTCCCATGGATGTCTTTCATGTTTTATTGGGGAGACCATGGCAGTATGATAGACATGTGGTTCATGATGGGAGAATGAACACATACACCTTGGAGAAGGATGGTAAAACACATACATTGCTTCCGGGAAAGGATAAGAAGGTGGAGCCCGAAGTAACCAATACCATACTTCTCATGAGTGGGAAAGAACTTCTCACAGAGCTGGAGAAGGATGAGAATCCACAATTCTTTGTTGTTAGGAAGCCGAGAATTGTCCTGACAAGCACAAGAGTGGACGACTTGCCAGAGGAGATTCAAGAACTGCTTGGAGAATTCGCTGATATCATCGTGGATGAACTACCTCGTTCGTTGCCACCGATGAGGAGTGTGAGTCACCACATTGACCTCATATCTGGAGCAAGTTTGCCAAATAAGGTAGCGTACAGGTTGACACCTCAGGAGAACGAGGAAGTCAAAAGGTAGGTACAGGATCTGCAGGATAAGGGACTAGTGAGAGAAAGTCTAAGTCCCTGTGCTGTTCCGACAGTACTGAGTCCAAAGAAGGATGGAGGCTGGAGAATGTGTACAGACTCCAGGGAGATTAATAAAATCACCATCAGGTACAGGTTTCCATTGCCGAGGATGGATGATTTGATGGATTGCCTGAGTGGGGAAAATTATTTCTCCAAGATAGATCTCAAAAGCGGATATCATCAGATCCGGATGAGAGAGGGAGATGAGTGGAAGATGGCATTCAAAACAAACGAGGGTTTGTACGAGTGGCTGGTCATGCCGTTTGGATTGACAAACGTGCCAAGAACATTTATGCGGCTGATGAATGAAGTCTTACGGGAATTCATTGGTAAATTTGTGGTGGTATACCTGGATGATATTTTAATTTTCAGTAAAACCAGGGTTGAACATTTAAAACATCTAGCCATTGTGATGAGAAGACTGCAGCAGGAGAAGTTGTTGATAAATTTAAAGAAATGCTTGTTTATGCAGACGGAACTCATATATCTGGGGTTCGTTATTTCGGAAAATGAGTTGAAGATGGATCCTGAGAAGGTGAACGTAATCAAGAATTGGCCATCACCAAGGAATGTTTTCGAGGTAAGGAGATTCCACGGTTTTGCAAGCTTCTACAGGAAATTCATCCGGAATTTTAGTGGAATCAGTGCCGCAATGATGGACACTGTGAAAAAGCAGCATAAAAATTTTCAGTGGACAACCGAGGCTGAAAGGAGCTTCAATTTGTTGAAGCAAAAGATAACCGAGCAGCCAGTGTTAGTGCTGCCTGATTTTCAGAAGACCTTCCAGGTGATGTGTGACGCTAGTGGGTATGCTGTTGGAGGGGTCTTAAGTCAAGATGACAGACCTATAGCATATTACAGTGAGAAGCTGGATGATGCAAAACTCAAGTACTCCACATATGATAAAGAGTTCTATGCCATTATCCAGGCATTGAAGAAGTGGAGGCATTATCTCATACCCAAGGAATTTTTTCTGTACAATGATAATCATGTGTTACAGTTCGTGAGTCAGCAAGAGAAGATGAATCAAAATCATGCTAAATGGGTGGAATATATGCAGAATTTCACCTTTGTCATAAAGCACATTTCGGGGACTGCGAACAAGGTGGCGGACGCCTTGAGTAGAAAATGTTTGTTGATGCAAGAATTCAGGGTCAAAACGCTGGGTTTTGAAAACCTGAAAGATATGTATGCAGGTGATGCTGATTTCGGGGAAGCTTATGAAGCAGTTGAGAACCCAGTTCTCAGAGACAGGAGTCCGTGGATAGACTACCTGATTCAGGATGGATTGTTGTTCAAAGGCAATCAATTATGTATTCCAGATTGCTCTATGAGAGAGAATTTGGTGAAGGAAAAGAACAGTGGAGGTTTAGCAGGTCATTTCGGACATGATAAGACATTCGCCAAGTTGAGCGAATCATACTTTTGGCCAGGTATGCGGGAAGATGTTAAAAAGTTTGTTGACAGGTACAGAATTTGTCAACACGCGAAGGGCCGAAAGTAGAACACAGGGTTCTATCGACCGTTACCCATACCCGAAAGGCCATGGGACACCATTAGCATGGACTTTGTGTTGGGTTTACCTAAAACACAGCGAGGAGTTGATTCCATCTTTGTTGTGGTGGACAGATTCTCAAAGATGGCGCATTTCATTCCGTGCCATAAGACGAGCGATGCAACCCACATCGCAAACTTATTTTTCAAAGAGATCGTAAGATTGCATGGATTACCAAGAAGCATAGTCTCGGATCGGGATACCAAGTTCATAGGCCATTTTTGGAGGACGCTATGGAAGAAGCTGGGAACCGATCTAGCATTCATTTCTGCTTACCATCCGCAGACAGATGGGCAGACCGAAGTAGTCAACAGAAGCTTGGCGGATCTGTTGAGGAGTTTGGTGACCGAGCATCACACCAGCTGGGATCAGATCTTACCACAGACAGAGTTTGCGTACAACGATTCTGTGAATCAGAGTACAGGTAAGAGTCGTTTTCAGATTTTGTATGGGACATAGCCGCGAGGAGTATCTTAGCTCAGGGATTCAGAACAGGCTGAGACTAGCAGCGTGAGAGCTGAGGAGTTCGCTGAGGCAATGAAAGAACTTCACACATAGGTGAAGCAGCGATTGCAGAAATCGAACCAGGAATACAAGCACAGAGCCGACCAGAGAAAAAGACAACTTCAGTTTGAAGTTGGTGACATGGTTCTGGTGCACCTAAGGAAGGAGAGGTTCCCGAGGGGAACATACAATAAGATCAAGATGAAGAAAATCGAGCCATGCAAAATCCTGAAGAAATTTGGGGAGAATGCATATGAGCTTGAGTTGCCAGAGGGCATTGGGATATCTCCGATTTTCAATATTTTGGATTTATACCCATATAAAGTCGAAGATGCATGAGATGGAACTGATGAACAACCGGTCATCAAATGGCAGAAACAGTTTCCAGTGGCACAGAAGCCTCAGATGGAATGCATACTGGACAAAAGAGTAGGGAAGAAGACCAGGAGGAAGCAGTATCTTGAATACCTGGTGAAGTGGAAAGATCACCCAGTGGAGGATGCCAGCTGGGAAATAGAAATAGTCATTCAAAAGCATGGGCATAATGTGTAGGAGCTCATGAGCAGGAGCCCATGAAATCTTTTGAGCCGAGGAGTATGATGCAGGAGCATCTGCAACATCCGCAATACATCATACGAACCAGCGCGAGGAGAAAGAGATTGTACAGCTGGACAAGCCAGCAAACCTTTTTTGATTTTGAATTTCACCTTGGTATTGTTGCACCGTCGTTTACTAAAGAGATTCAAAGCTGAGTGCATTTGTAATATAATGTAGATAAGGAGGCACTTAACCGTTTTAAATGCTGGTAGATAGGGTTAGCTGTAGATTAGACAGTTTCATCTTTCAGGAGGGAAAACGAATATAGGCACCCTCCATTGTATGGTTGTATTATTATTCACACTTTGTATTATTCAGCATTAGAAGAAAAAAAAGAAGGCAGAGCAAAGAGCTGGTGAAGAAACTCCATGTACAGACATTGAATTAATAGGAAAGCTTTTATTCAATTCCATGGATGTGTTTAGTCTCTTTGTGTTGTTGGCATTATGTTGTTGCCTGCTTGCTTCTTTTTATGCTTATCTCCTATATGCTACTTATGTGATTTCATATCAGGTTAGAAACCTGAGGGAATGAGTTTCAATTGTTTCTTTGTTTAAGCCAGAAGATTCCTGCATAGAGTGCAGTCGAATTCCTCCGCATAGAGTGCGTTGAGGAGGCTGAGCAGTTGAAATTTTGTCCTCTGTTGCCCAGAGTTAGTTGGATTATTCGAACCGTGCAGGTGAGTGCAGGTTGGATGGGAGTCTCAGTAGCAAGTCTGAGAAGGAAAAGGTCGAGACTGTTGCGAGCGTGAGTGCACAGGACTCGGAATACTTCATCACTGTTGGAAGTGGTTGAAGACCGAACGTAGGGAGCGCGTTCGAGAAATCTCTGAAAGAGTCGGACAGAGACAGAAGCTCAGGAAGGATAGTCCCTTTACTTTAGTTGCACAGGACGAAGGTGGTGTAGCGGAGGATTCTTAAGAGGAAGAGAATCGACGACGTGAAACTCCAGTGAAGTTCCACGAAGTCTCGAGGACTGTCAGATCGTGGAGAAGTTGCACGGGAGATAACCCGTATACACAGGCGTGGAGAGAAAGTACTTCGGACTTCGGGATTTCGGCATTCGGGGATTGGTAGGACGAGAGTTTTACACCTCGTGAAATCCCGAGTCGTGATTCACCGAATCAAATCTGAGCCGTTGACCGGAGAAGAGACATGGGGCGCAGGATCCCTGAGGATTGGGGTTCGACGTTCGGCGTTCTTGGAGACAAGAGCTCAAGCTCTTTGAAATCACGACCGACGATTTCCCGAATTGATCTGGACTGTTGATCGGAGAGTGGACACGTGGAGAAGGATCCTGAGGGGTTGGAGTTCGGGGTTTTGCAAGGTCTGTGACCTTGTGTATCAGGAAACGTGAATTCCCGAATCGCGATTTCCCGATAGCATGAGTGGGAGATAGGTGTCAGGGCGTGAGGCTTCACCTGGGATGTTGACACGTGGCATCGAAGAATCGGGTTTTGGGGTTTCGTGATGCAAGAGGATTGTGACGGTGAAACGCGATCCCGTGATCCCCGATCACACGAGCGAAGAAGGTGACGTGGTTGAAGTGGGACCTCGAGAGCGAGGGGAGGACAGGTGTCATCGGACTTCAGGATTTCGGCGTTCAGGGAATCGGGGTTCTCGACGTCCAAGAGTCCTTGTATCATGGATTCGTGATCTGCGAAATCCCGAGGGAGATGTGGCAGTGTGGGATCACGAGGCTCATAGGAGGACAGGTGGCGTGCTGTCGGAGTTCAGGGTTCGAGGTTTTGTGCTGCATGGGACCTGCGGCAACACTACCGCCGATTTCCCGATAGAGAAACCTCCAACCTGTGTGAGTGTGAACGTTGACTCTCGGACTTCGGGGGTCGGGGATTTGAATTGCACGAGATCGTGCACACAAGGTTCGCGATATCGCGATACCCGATCTCCCGATTTCCGAAGGGAAGATTTTCCGAATAGTGTTCTGTGGGTGACAGGAACTCTTGAGGGAGTTGAAGAGCATTGACTCTTCGGGCCCATGGGAAACAGAAGGTCCTGGTGAAGCGGCTCACTCGGCGAGGGGGCGGGTTGCATCAAAATGGAGCAGAAGGTAATGGAATGGATGGAATGGTAGAGGGAAAAAAAATGGTATAGGCATATCACGGTATTGGTGAATGAGCATGATGAGCATAATGTCTTCTTAGAAGGATTCTTGGCATGGTTAATGTAACAATGAAACTTGACTTCTAAAACATTGGTCTTTGTATGGTTTGCACATCAATCTTTCCATTTGTTGTGTGCTCAATCCATTTGAAAATTTGAGAAAAAGTCTTCAAGAATCACTCATGCATGTATTAACCTTCTTTGATTTTCCAAGGACCTGCAGAACATAAGAACTTACCTGCAATAAAAAATGAGATCATGGAGAAGAGAGGTGTATGGTCTCTCTTCATCCAATACATACGCAAAATAAAAAAAACACATAGTTACTTATAAAACAAATCCAAAAAAAATAAATGAAACAAAATTCATTTTATACCTGTTCAGGAGTGTTGGCCAACATATACTACTCAACAATATTTCGATCATAAATTCTTTGTTTCTTGTCCGATTTGAGTGATTCAAAATCCAAATAAAAGTTCATTCATAGGCCTACTTCCATTAGAAAAACGTTTTGAAAATTCCATGTGATGATATGCCAAATATGCTCAGTAACACCTTGCATGACAAGGTGTTTTTTGAATTTTTGACTAGACCAAAAGTCAGGGTTTTAGGAATAACTTTTTTCGTTTGATGACGGATTGATGTCATTCCAATTGGACATGAAATCAGATTCATGTAGTTATTTCAAATAGAAACAGTTTTTAATGAAAAGAGGAATCGATGAGTCAAATTTACCAATGAACAACTGGGAAGACAGATTTTTCAAAGTGCAGATTTATGACAAACAATCAGTGTTTTGGTCATAACTTCCTCATATGATATCAGAATTGACTGATTTAAATTGAGTTATAAACTAGACTCATAGGGAAATATATCACTGAAATAGGTTTTCAATATCTATCCAATAAGGCATCCAAAACTTGATTGTCCCAACTCTGTTCCTAAGCTGCCTGCTTGATATCCTGTTAGTATTTTGACCATAACTTTTTAGTTTGATGCCCAAACTCAAAAATTCAAATTGGTTTGTAAAATAGATTCAAAGGGATACTTGGGATGTAAACCGGTTTTGAAAATAAATCCATTTGGTCTCCCAAAAATAGACTGTCCCAACTGTGTTTTAGTAAAAATTTCAAGACAAAATGCCACAAAAATCCAATAAATGAAATATGGCTCTCAAAAAGTGACCAGAATAGCTGTGAATGTTTTTAAAGATATAAATTTCAATGGAATACATTCTCATACCAAAAATTTCAAGCACTAAGTACCTAGATTGATTTACACAGCGTGTTGTAGCAAATGCTAAAACTTAAAAAAATGATGATTTTTGAAAGAAAGTCCATGAGATCAAGGCTACAAGCGATCGAATGATGATCTCTTGAAGGTGTCTCATTTTTATTTCTAAACTAGGCTAATAATGCTTAGAACTAAACCAGTCAATTCCATTAAGTATTTATTGAAAATTCATTCATTACCCTACCCTACTTTACTTGAAAAATGAATTAACTCAAGTATAAGAATACTTCCAATGAAGACACTTACGTAACAAATTCTCAAATATGCTCATACCCACAACTAGAAAATGTAACTTTATGAATACCAGGATATAAAATACCAACTTCCCTTGAAATGATGGTGCCAAGAATTGCTTAAGTATAGCATGAAGCTGCAGATTGGTGACAGATTGAAACCAAGATTCAATATAGTCCTTGTTCCCTTGATTTCCTATAGATGTTACACCATGAATATCTTTAGAAAATTGATATTGTTGAATGTAGAAGAGATTCATATCTAGTGACCATGATGTAGAAGATGCTTCACTTTTCGGTTCCAATGTCTTTTTTACATTAGATTTGTTGATCTTGTCGGTTTGTTGATGATGATAAGAAACTTGATTTTCAATTCTTGGACTTACAACCTGCCCAGACCTCATATGGATTTGTTGCAATGGTGTCGATGAGGCAGGATAAGTGGTAAATGTAGGAAAGTTGTGCCTGTTAGCACTGTAAGTATACTGCACTACTTTATTATGGTTAGGGTGTGAGATGGGTTGAATAGGAAGTTGTGTAGGGCATGGAGGAGCTTGATGAAAAGTTAAGTATTGAAAGTATAACTGATTGGTTTGTGTGGATGACCTTAATGGGAAAATAGGATGTTGTTGAAGAGCTTGTGGAAATTATGGAGGATTGGTGTTTTCCGCAACATGAGGGAAAGTAGTCATGGGATCATAAGATGGGCCATGCCAACCTTGTGGACAAGGTAAGTAGGACTGATATTGGGGTTGCCACATTTACCATGGTGTATGAGTATTCAATGATTGCTTGTGAGAGTAAGGAAATGGAGGGATAGAGTTTTCAATCATACATGTAGGCCATGGTTGTTGTGGTGAAATTTCTACAACTCCTCGATTTCTTTGATATATTGTTTTTATCTTGGGTAAGGAGGGGCAACGATCCGTTGAATGACTCAAGTCACATATGCCACAAATAATGAGACTATCCAAAGGACAATTCATTACAAGATGTTTCTTCTGGCACCGAGGACAAATTGTTTCTTCAGGTCCCTCCCATTTCTTCTTATCCTTCAAAATATCCAATTGTGAATTTAATGAGATGATGATATCAACTTTGATATTTTCAATTGAATTAATGATTTCAGCTCCTATAACTCTTGTTTTTGCAGCAGATTTAAAATATTGAGAAGAAGGCTCACTAGAATTCTTACCAATCTTGAAGTTCCCTCTTGAATACCTTCTATATAACTCACAAATATCATCATATGGTAACTGAAATACATCACCCATTCCCATCAAATTTAACATTTCTAAAGATTCATCATGGATTCCTTTGAGTAGGAGTATCTTCAAGGTCTCTTTTCCCAATTGTTTTTGTTTGGATCTTTGAAGGTTGTATTGAAAGTGCTCCACATATTCCTCCAAACTCTCTTCTTCTCCTTGTGTCATTCCAAAGATATCGTCATTGACCCTGCAATAATCTTGGTACCTTTGCAAGAATACATATTTCATGTCTTCCCAAGTTTGTATAGAATTACCACGGAGGCTCATGAACCATCGAAGGAATGTTCCTCTTAGAGTAAGGTGAAAAAAAATCAACTTATGATCATTAGTAAAATAACCATAACCTCTACAAAGTACTTCAAATTGAAATAAGAATGCATCAGGGTGTTCATTTTCCAAACAATGAAAATTTGGTACATTGGATGGGGGTATGCTTTGCATTTGTACCACTTCTTCAGGATCTTTGATGGGGAATTCAAAGGTAACAAATTTTGTCTCCTTCTTACCTGCCATCTTTTTGTTGTATTATTCATGTGTTATCTCAAGGCTCCTTCTTCAAATGTTCCTGTCAACTTGTGAGTAGGATGGGTGGTGCTTACATCACCACTAAGAGAAATGATAAGATTTAGGATCAAAAACTAAAAACTAAATGCAAAGAAAGAAACATTCAAGAAACCTACATGCATTGACCCTTCATCTCAGATTCAAGAACATGCAACTAAAAAAAAATGTCAATTGGACTTGTGCACCCTTGATAACTTCCCCGACAATGATGCCAAAATTTTGGGCTCTAAATATGTCGTAAAATCAACCTCTATGCATCAGCCAAAGGTAGGCACTGGCACAAGCATTTTACTTGTTGCCTACGTAGGTTCTTACCTTCCGTTTTCAATACCCAACCTCTAGAGATGAAACACCTATAAAGGAACAACAATAGTAAAGGGAACGACAACTGTTCCTTTCAAATGAATAGCAACTACTCTCAAAGGAACATCAGTCATGTGAAAGGAACGACAATTGTTCCTTTCAAATGAACAACAACTACACTCAAAGGAACAACAGTCACGTGAAAGGAATGACAACCGTTCCTTTCAAATGAATAGCAACTACACTCAAAGGAACAATAGTCGCGTGAAAGGAATGATAGTTGTTCCTTTCAAATGAATAACAACTACACTCAAAGGAGCAATAGTCGTGCGAAAGGAACGAAAGTTGTTCCTTTCAAATGAATAGTAACTACACTCAAAGGAATAACAATCGCTACATTGGGCTGAACTAATGTTGAATTAATTGCATTGTACTATTTTCCCAACTATTCAATTGTCAACCCAAGGAAGACTTTTATTTCAAACTTACCGTGCACAATATATGCAAGCAACAAATTCCAACTAACACTATTATCTATTTAATAAAATAAAACACATAACTTAAAATCAATCAAATCCTCTCTTGCTTGAAAATACATTCAGTTGAAATAAAACCACTACCACACTCTTACATAAATTAAAGGATTATTAACAAAATGAAGTAACAACAACATGAATTGAATCTTACTGTAAGAGCAATCTAATAAAAAACACACAACTATAAGCAGTGATCAATTAATCATAAACCAAGATAAATTAAGACAATGAAAAGAAAAATACAAGTAAATGAATAAGACCAACACATACCAGATTGAGGAGGACCTGCCTCACCTAGCATGCATGGCCAAAGGACTTACAAGATTAAGAGAAAGTTGCACATAATTACAGATCCATGAGCTCCATTGTATCATTGAAGAAAACTCAGAAATTACATAAGTTCATCTCTTTCTTACAAATAAATTCTATATGATTTCATGAATGCCCCTGTCCTGATTGAAGAGGTCTTATTTATACAAATCAAATCCCCAAATCCCTGGGTTTCTTAGACAAATTGCTAAGTTTAGAGAACCGACCGCAACTATAAATCTGGAAAATACCCTTTTAAAAAACCAGCGATTTCTCTCAAACCGTAGCTCTGATTGGAAAAAGACCTTCTTTGAACTCAATTGGGCCCATTATAAACAAAACCCATGTCTCATATTTTCAAGATTCATCTTCATCTACTCAAAATATTCCATGTAAATTAGTCTCTCCTTATCTGCCACGTTTTTCACTGAAAACGGTTAACCACGAGCCGGAACTCACATGTGTCATTTGGGGGTTGGAACCTTGACTGGTGCAACTATTGATACATAAAATCACTCGTCAAACCATAATCAGAAAAATCATGCATAATAGTCTTTAATTCATTAAAAATGAAGGAAGAATAATCATTATTAACCACAAAAGCATAAAATGAATTATATGTCATTTTATGAGCAGTTGTAGAAAATGTATGGCAAACAGAATGATAAATGAATGATAATAGGATGGAGAAGGGATGGAATGGATGTCTATAGATGATGAAAATATGGACAAATATGTGATCCAACACCTTCATATTTTGCATTAACATTCAACCTATAATTTAAGGATTTTGTTTAAATTGACTTTGCCCGAATTTACAATTGAACTCCTCTGACACTGACACTGGGTTATGAGACCTCCTTTTTTGTGGGACAATTTTGTAGGTATTTGTTACCCCTATCACTTATGAACATGTTCTTAACCATTAAACCACTCAATATAGCTACTCTAGGTGCAACAACATCTCCCTCATACAACCATAATGGGATGTAAAGCACCTAGATACTCTCAATGCAAAAATCTTGAATTTACTCATATTCATCATATTCATAGACAAAGAGGTTTGAAATTCTTAACCTTATATTTTGAATTATGAAATTTTAATTTTGTAAAATCTCTATGAATTTTTCATTTTCACGTCAAAAATTTCAAACCCCGAGTTTAATATCCATACAAAGCATTGCCAACAAATCTATCCATTGCAACATTAATCTACACTTCAAATATTCAAACATTTTGATAAATTGAAATGATGGTAAAAGTTGTGATAGAAAAAACCCGTAAGATTGAACGCTTTGGACCTACAAAGTTAAAATTTAAATGTTACCAGTGGAAGTATGATAATATTATTTCATTGAATAGAAGATATGTAGTTCTACATACTTGTAGGATGGGAACTCTCAATAAAAAAGGAGGACATCATATGTTAGAATTGAGTTTTGAAGACTCAACATGATTTGATCATGAAAAATAATGTATTATGGATTGAAATGTGTTTTCTAGAGTTCATGGACCATGCACATGGTAAACAAAACCACAAAAAAGGTAATGCAAAGGGAAGCTTTCACTTGTAGGTGTTATAGGAGAACCATTACAAGTTTTTTCACACTAGAGATGGACCTTTACAATGTCTTAGATGTAGTCCAAGGATAAAAAGTGACATCTTAGGGCCTAAAATACGCTTTTAAGGCCTAAACAATGCTTTTAGGACTCATGGATGATGCACAGGGTTCCATACCACAACATAAACCCTATAAATAGAATATTTTGACCATAAGTGTAATATAGGTGTCATTACAAGGTTTCACTTTGCATGGAAATGTATACAAGCTATGCCCATGGTCTAAGGAGGAGCACCAATAGTTTAGGCCCTAAAGTATGATTTTAGGGTTAATAGACCACTCATAGGGTCCCAAACCACCACAAAGGCCTTTTAAAGGGAATCGTTGGCCCACGGGTGTAATATGGGCACCGTTACAATATTGTGTGAACCACTAATGGGTCTTAATGCCCTATACATGGTCCATAAGGTGACACTATTATGTTAGGGACTAAAAGACACATTGAAGGCTCATTGATTGTGCACATGGGCCCTAAACAAACACGTGGGCCTTGCAAAGGGATTTATTGTCCCATAAGCATAATATGTGTGAAAATATGAAGATTACAAATGATAGAGGGGTCTCCTCGTCCTAGACACATTTTAAGCATGAAAATAAATGTAAGAGCTGCTAAACTATTATTTCTAGTCGGATGGAACATCCACAAGGTTCACAATCACCATGCATGCCCTACAAATGAAATGTTTTTTCCACAAACACAATATATGTGTCATTATGAGATTGGGGAAAGAAAATATGAAAAAAATACAAAAAAATCATTTTTATGTAAAAAATAATATTCTTTTCCTTTGAAAATAAAAAACAATTATATAAAAATCTCAAAAATTTAAAATATCATAGATGTAAATCTCTCCATGATATTTTCAACCATTCAAAAATCTCAAAATAAAAAAGATTAAGGTAAAATTTCATCATTAAAAAGATAAGTTTGTGAAGGACATGTAGTTTTTTTTTGTTTATTTATAATTTTATTTTAGGGGTTCACATTATCTCTATCTTATATGTTTTATATGTTACATGTATTATGCATACACATAGATTCCATTCATTTCAAATATATGGTTTATTAGAAAAAAATAATATTATGTTGAGATTATTATTATTATTATTATTCAAATACATCATAATTAAAAAATAATAATATTTTGTTTAACTCAATAACTTTTTATTAATCATAAGTTTGTGTATATATATGACAAATTTAAATCCAATTTAAAAATGAATTTATAATAATTATATTTATTTTTATTTTAGGTTAAAGATGAATTTATAATACAATATTTTGAAATGATGGTATGATATATTATGATATTAAATGTTTTTTTATTTTATTTTTATTTTTTTCAATAAAGGTGGTGCTCTATAATATAATGTTTTACTTTGATAATTTTTCATATAAAATCTATCAAGTAGGGAAAGGGATCAAATTTCTTAGTGTCTTAGGAAAGAAATAATATTTTAGATGTTTTTATTGTTTTCTTTTAATTGATCCAACTTTATTTTTATTTGATCTAAAAATGAAGAAGACTTGTATCTTGAAATTATTTGCAAGTAAAATTTATGTGTTAAAATGAAAATGGATCAACTTTGCAACACAACTTTAATAGAATTTGCTCATTCAAGATGCATATAAACAACAACAATAACAGTGAACAGAAAACACATAACACAACAAATGATAAAGGAGTTCACTCCTCTCTTGGGCTACATCTCTTGGTCCAGCTTCCAATGGATCATTTGTATTATTTTCTCAAAGTGCTCAAACATGTGATTTACAATGCTCAAAATTCCAAATAGACTACTCCAATGGCTTCAGAATGTCCAAAACCCCTAGCTGGGCTTTTCCAGCACCTCGTTTGGCCAAAAATTGAAGAAGATAGGCTTCCTGGAAGTCCCCCTTCAAACTTGTTGTCTCTGCATCTACAAAACACACCCTTTGTATGCTCAACCTAGCCCACACGCATATTTAAGTGTAAAAACTTAGCATCGGACACAACCGCGTGAACCGTGCAAACTGTAGGACGGTTACAGGTGCACCTAGCCCCTAACCATCAAGGGTAAGGTTGTATGACCCATATGACCGCGCGCAAGTGCAAACATAGGACCCTGTTTCCATAAGCCAATGGTTAAAGGACAAGTGGTGGGTCATTTGTATAACCGTTGAAACCAAATCAAAACACAATCGTACGCGCACCAAACGGTATAGCAATGGGTCATATGTTAATGCAATGTGCAACCAAGGGCTGGGGCTAAGCCCGAGCCCGGTCGTGCCCCAACTATCCACATATGCAAACATATATAAATATATTGTCATATATATAACAAGGACCAACCAGTGGTGCACCGGTTGGTGGCTCTTCCCAAGTCTCTCCCCCCTACCCGGAGGTCATGGGGTCGACTCCGGCCAACAACATAATTTTAAACCAATATATATATGACACGTGGCGACCATTGAATAGACCATGTGTCACCATCCCATTCACTACAAACATGCCACATCACATGCCAACTATCCACACAACTGTCTGCCATGTGTCGTACGTACTGCCACGTCAACAGTCGTACGGACTGTACAGTCAGCATCCCTTTTTTTGCCTATTTGTCATTTTGAATAGAACGCAATATATCTCGCTTTCGACGTCCATTTGAACCCAAATGAGTTGCATTGGGTTCGTAAAGATGATGCCTACGCTCTCTTTCGATTTGAAGTGATTCCAAGAACTTTGAATTTTTGAGCAAAATTTGATCCCCTGGATCATTATTATTGTTAATTTTTTTTTTAATTAAGGATTTTTTTTTTAATATAACCTTATCCCTAACATAAACTTAAGTGACAAATTATTCTCCATATTGGGCTTGCTCAATAACATAAAGAGAACCTGACAACATCAACATCTCACTCATACTAGGTTGTAGAGAAACTAGCTACTCTAGGTGCAACAACATCTCCCTCATATTGCTTTGTAGAGCACCTATCTACTGTGGATGCCTAACATCTCACTCATAGTGGGATGTAAATCACCTAGATGCTCTCAATGCAAAAATCTTGAGTTTCCTCATATTCATAGACAAAGAGTTTTGAAATTCTTAACCTTATATTTTGAATTATGAAATTTTAATTTTGTAAAATGTGTATGAATTTGTGATTTTTAACCTGAGTTTAATATCCATACCCATTGCAACATTTATCTACACTTCAAATATTCAAACATTTTGATAAATTAAAAGATAGTAAAAGTTGTGACAGAAGAAACATGCTACAAAGTTAAAATTTAAATGTATCCACTAGAAGCATGATAATATTATTGCAGTGAATAGAAGACATGTAGTTCTACATACTTGTATGATGGGCGCTCTTAATAAAAAAGGAGGAAATCATGTGCTTACTTTTTAAGGGGATTACCTAAACAAAGTGGACAATATTCATACACCCAACTCACCATGTTGTTACATGTTTTATCTCCTAGATTCAAATTCACATATAAGAATTTCATGCATCACATTCATATATAAGAATTTCATGCATGCTCAAGAAGAATTTTGGAATATTTATACTTACAAGATCCATATATAATCATTTTATGCTATCACATTCAAATCCATATATAAGAATTTTATGCATCACATTCAAATCCATATCTAAGAATTTTATGCATGTTGAAGAACAATCTTGAAATATTCATGCTTGCAAGATAAATATGAGTGGATAAAATGTTTCAAGAGAGATGTAGGAATTGTGGATTGTTAATAGTTATTTTTAATATCTAGAGTGGCTCCCATAATTCGAGACCTAGATATATTGCACGTGTTCTTAGTGCATTCACCAACCCGCAGTTCCTGCATCAGGGTCATGTGTGGGTGATCAAAACTAGCGTTTTGCTAGATATATTAGCCAGAAATGCTCTACTATGCCAATTGTGTGAACATAGAGGAGGCATCTAAATATTTTGTTGAAATTCCAGAGAGAGATGTGGTGTCATGGAATGCAATGATTGTACCATGTGTGCAGATTGGACATGGCGAGGAAGCCTTGAAGCTCTTTTGAAAATAAAAGGCATGAAGCTTGATCAGTTCACATTTGTCAGTGTCCTTAGAGCTTGTGCCAGCCTTGCAAATCTAGAAGAGGGCAAGCAAGTCCACTCACAAATCATCAATATGACATCTATGTCAGATATGACTGTGGAAAATGGACTTGTCACCATGTATTCCAAATGTGGCACTATAGATGATGCACTAAAGTTGTTTGATGCTATGACTTGTCGAAGTATCATCTCATGGAATTCCATGATCATAGGATATGCCCAGCATGGACGATGTTTGGAATCACTTAATCTCTTTGAGCAGATGCAATCCAGATGCATCAAGCCAAATGAGATCTCATTTGTTTGTGTTCTTTCTGATAAAATGAGAAGCATAGAATACAGAGAAAAAAGTAGAGCAGAAATAATATTCAATATATTAGGTATGCGAAGAAAAGAGTACAAGAGAAAAGGGGAAATAGCTGAGCTAAATAGGCTCAAGAAAATAAAGAACATAAAGAAATGATAGTACAACTGGCAGGGTACAGTCAGACTGTTGAGTTTACATTATATTTAACACTCACTCTTGAACTCAATAGTTACAAACATCAGCACCGATGATGCCCAAGTGTTGTCTCTGAAAATCAAAAACGGATTTTCCTAGTGGCTTTGTGAAGATATCTGTGATCTGATCTCAAGAGCCACATAATTGAAGTGCAATATCACCATTATTGGCTATCTCATGGATGAAGTGAAAGCGAGTGTCAATGTGTTTTCTTTTCTTGTGAAACACATGATTTTTGGATAGAGAAATTGCTGAGGTGTTGTCACAGAAGATAGGAGTTGGATCATTTTATGTATGTGACATATCTTTCAATATTCTTCACAGCCATACACCTTGACAGGAAGCTGAGGTAGAGGCGATATAATATTCCCTGCATAAGATATTGATACAATTGGTTGCTTCTTTGATGCCCATGAAATCAGGTTCATGCCCAGGTGAAAAGCATGTCCTGAGGTGTTTTTCCTATCATCTAGGCTGCCTGCAAAATTGATCCCGATTTATGTAGGAACACAATGAAATACATAAATACACATAAACGCAGAGATGCAGCGGAAATAAGACTTCATTTCATTAATAACAAATGACTGAAATATGCTTACAGATAGAATG
>JZKD02S1673584.1:276877-307897 GCA_000966675.3 Picea glauca | reverse complement strand
GTTAAACAATTGTCAAATTGACATATCAAATCGTGATAAAAAAAATTTGAAAAATAGTCATTAGAAAGCTAACACAATTCTTCACAAGTTTTGTTTTTACTGTAAAGTGAAATTCCAAATAAAAAAAATACGTTTATATGTCGGAAGTTGAATAACTTGTGAAAATACAATTTTTTTTGTCATAAAACAAGCAAAAGTGTAACCCACCTTCATGATTTCACCCTCGGACAAAATAAAATCCAAAATTTGCACAGATAGGCGATTACTAGAATGATGGAACTGTGGACAAGATTGAAGATTTATTATATGAGTATCAATATATATATTCCCAACTACATTCTCATAAATGAAAGGGATAGATAGGGAGTTAAGAGAAATGACAATCCATTTGCAACTAGGTGCTAAGCCAGTAAGACATAAACATTATAGACTAAATCTGAAATATAAAGAGAAGGTAAAGGAATAAATGGAACGAATGTTAGAAGCTAGAATCATTGAACCAGTCATGGAATCAGAATGGATAAGTCCAATGGTAGTGAAATATAAGAAAACAGGGGGACTCCGGATTTGTGTAGACCTAAGGAAGATAAATGATGCATGTCTGCATGATCCATTTCCAACACTGTTTACAGATGAAGTGATAGAGAATGTTGGAGGGAAGGAGGCATATTCTTTCAAAGATGGATTTTCAGGATATCACTAGAATAAAATTGCGCAAGAAGACAGACATAAGACTACCTTTGTGACAGAGTTGGGAAGCTATCAATACACAATAATGTTTTTTGGGTTGAAGAATGCACCTGCAGGTTTTTCAAGAGTAGTTGTCACATATTTTAAGGAATTTATTCATAAGTTCCTTGAAGTTTACTTCGATGATTGGACTATTTTTAATCTATTGAAAGATCACATATAAGTACTCAGGTTAATGTTGGATAGGTGTAGACAATTGCATATTTCAATGAATTTGAGGAAATGTATTTTCTGTGTGCCTTTTGGAATTTTGTTGGGCCATGTGGTATGTAAGAAGGGCTTATTAGTGGATCCTACCAAGGTTGCAGTGATTTTGGACTTACAACCACCCAATTTAGTCAGACAATTGATAGAAACCATGGGTCATACATGATACTACAAGAATTTCATTAAGAGTTATGCACATATTACAAAACTTATGGAGAAGTTGTTGAAGAAAGAAGTTAAGTTCCAGTGGAATGAAGACTGTTAGAAAGATTTGGATACATTGAAGCAGAAATTAGTGACCATGTCAATATTGATATTTATGGATTGGGGAAATAAATTTAATGTTCATGTGGACATGTCATATAGAGATTTAGGCATAGTATTATCTTATCCAGGAAAAGGAGACATAAACCATCCAATTCAATTTGCAAGCAGGAAGTTTCCAACAAAAAAAAATAATTCCACTACCATAGAACAAGACATACTAGCAATGGTATTAGTAGTGTAGAAGTTTAGACATTATTTGTTGGGTTCTAATTTTAATATGTATACATACCATTTCGCACTAAGATAGTTCATGACCAAGCCAATCTTGAGGGGGGAGAATATGCAGATGGTTGATGTTGTTCCAGAAATATGATTTTGACGTTGTTGCGAAACTGGGGGAAATTGAATGCAGGACCAGATCACTTATCACACATACTATCAAGAGAATATGTAGGGAATATAGATGAAAGATTTTCATATGCATAATTATTTGCAGTTAAAATGGTGGACGACTACTTCACAAACATTGTGTAGTTTTTAAGTACATGAATGGCCCCATTAGACATGATGATTGCAAAAAAGAAACAATTAGTGGTTAAATTAGTGGACTACTAGCTAATTGCAGGGAACTTATACAAGTTAGGTGCATATGGGATATTAATAAAATGTTTTTTAGATAATGAAAGGCCAGTGATACTCTCAAAAGCACATGAAGGAATTGCATGAGGACACTATGTAGGTAAAGTGACCGCGCATAAGCTTTTATGCATAGGGATCTGGTGGCCCACACTTCACAAGGATGATAAAGAATACTATCAGGAATGTGATGTTTGTTAAAGGGTAGGAAAACCATCCAGAAGGAAGGATATGCCTTTGAACCTCCAGTTTAAGTTGCATGTATTTGATAAATGGGAAACATACTTTGTTGGATCAATTAACCCACCAATGAGAAGATCAGGAGCGAGGTATATAATCACTGCGACAAAGTATTTGAGTAGATGGGAAGAAACAACACCAGTTTCATACTACACCACAGAGACTATCGTGTGGTTTCTCTTTGAGAATGTAGTTACACAATTTGGATGCCTGCACATCCTACTGAGTGATCAAGGGACACACTTCTTGAATAAGACAATTGCAACATTGACTAGGGAATTTCAAATTCATCATTGAAGGAGTACGTTGTATCACCCTTAGGACAATGGGAAAGTAGAAGCCTTTGATAAAATTATGGAGAATGCTCTAACAAATATCTGCAACGTAGTAAGGGATGATTGGGACTTAAGGATCCCTGCAGTATTATGGGCATATAGTACTATAATTAAAAAGTTGAGGAGACAGACACATTTTATGTTGGTATATGGACAAGAAGTAGTAATGCTAATGGATTTTATTGTTCCTAGCATATGCATTGCAACAATTACTGATCTTTCAGACTATGGTGCAATAGAGGAGATGTTGTCACAGTTGCTAAAGCTTGAGGAAGACCGATTTGTCACAAGGTTCCATTAACAAGTTCATAAAGCAAGAGAAAAGGCATGGCACAATAGACATATTAAACAGAAATGTTTCAAGTGAGGGACTTAGTATTACTATACTACAACAAGTTTATGCAACATCTAGGAAAGTTTATAATGCATTGGTTAGGACCATACATAATTAAGTATGTGACAGAGGCAAGTGTTGTGCAGTTAGAAACAAGAAATGGTGAAGTCCTCGGAGGAATGGTGAATGGCATTCGACTGAAACTTTAAAGGGACGACTGACCTCCCACACACTGTGCTGAATTTCGCAAGAACAAATGTACCATAGTAGTGTATTATAGTAGGAAAAAGGACAAAAAGAAATAAAAAGTGGGAAAAAGAGAAAAGAAAAACAAAGGAAAAACATGAAAAAATTAAGTTACAATGATAGTAAGTGCACAAAATAAGTGATTGTCATGCAGATGGATGAAACTACACCGAGTAGGGGGATTACATGCATAAGCCAAAAACAATACGCATAACATGACCAACAAGGTTGTTAAAGGCATTAAAAGGCAACACCGACTGTTAAAAAACATTAATGACAAAGCATAAATATGACACATCTAGTCATAAATGGAAAGAGTCATCAGGGATCGTCACAGACTAGCAGTACAAGTAAAAACTCCAACAATAGATTTGGTAACAAAGCAACATTAAATCATGCATTGAGAACACCATTGGTGGATTAGACTGTTAGTTTAGGTGCAGATGTACAAGGACAATTTTTGAAGGGTTCTATAAGCACACTCGGGGTTAATAGGGAAAGGTTATTTGCATGCATAAGCACTGTGAGAATATAGAGAAGACCATATGTGAACCATGGATGAAAGAAATCAATTGTAAAGTAAAAAAGGGACCATCAGTCACAGAGAGAAATGGAATCACCAAAATTTTGGGCACCAACTGTCGTAACACAAAAGCCATCCTTAATGCGACGATCGATCACACCAACATTCAAGGAAACGCCCAGAGCTTTAGCTTCACAGCCGAGGTTTCCCATGGATTACATATCTCCAATAAAGGACACCGCACCATAGGTTATACCACCCAAGGATGCCAAGTACCCACTGGTTATGCCAGACATACCACCCGATGTCATTATTGAAGGGGACATGATGGGAAAGGTTGTTGCTTTGAACTTTTTGGACCTGTTAGCGCACAGTTTGTAGCTAGGTCAAATGGCTAGAAGATAGAGGCCAAACTGGTGTAATAGGAACCTACCCCACCCAATGTCACCACAATGGGGAGGTTCTTTATATTCAGGGAGGTTAGACCYAGGGGAGACGTCCYCGGTAACCTGGAGTTTTGAAGAGGCTAAGKTATAAAGGTCAAAGTGAAATTCCCTCTTCAYAGGTTACCACCAAGAATGGATAGYCYGRCTAAAYARCCAATAATGAAGTGTAGGCCCAAATGAGAACACCTACCCRRAACAAAGCAAYAWCAAAAMAATACATGCAGGCTATGATTCAATGGGTTAGTACTTCATAYAACTATCTGATATCAATATATTAGCAATTATGAMAATAGATATTAAYGAKATCAATKTTTATCAATAATAGCAATGGGACAATATCAATTYATCAATAAATATTGAGATGRTGCAWCAAACAATGTATCCAATCAATYCCTTACTCAATAAATKCTTCAAAACACCATCTAATTKCTTATAAAGACAAAATGTTGTGTCAAGATGGAATAACCAAGAATGACATCAGCCTTGTTAAGGTTAGTAATTAGTTAGGGTTTCAAATTATAAGAGTTTTAAGAGTTTGTTTGACCACTATCACTTCAACGTTGGAGACCTAAGATCAGTGCCTAAGGTTAAATGGAGTCAAATAAAGAGAGGACACAAAGGTTGAAGGGAAAAGGCTAAGGAATAGAGGGAAGGGTTCTGAAGTGCTGCAATGGCAGGGCTCCAGAAACAAAACCCTAGGGGAAAGAAGCTCACTTCGGTGTTTCTTAAGCAAGGCCTCGTGCTCTTTCCTCCTTCCTTAGGTTAAACTTGGAAAAATGGCTAGCATAAAAGATAAATCAAGACACGAGAGTGAGGGGAGGGAGAGTGTTGCAAAGACAAGGCCCTATCACCAAACCATAGAAGCATGATGATCCTAGGTGTAGATAACCTAGGCCTAGGATGTCTCCTCCTTCTTGACTCTTAAAAGGCACGGCTAGCACAGGGGAAAAAGTAGCAAGAGTGTAGCAATGGCTAGGCTCTTCCTTCCTTCTTCAATGGGTGAGAATTTCTCTCTTAGGGGACATGAGACAACGACCTACTTGTGTGTTTGTCCCCTAGGGTTTTAAAATCAACAAAAAATATAATAAATGCAAGAATATAAGACTACAACCATTCAATTAAAATTTTTTGCATAAAAAACACTTACATATCATGATGAAATAGCATTTCAAACCCTAGTTGTAAACCTTCCTTCAAGAGAAATGCAAAAAATTCCAAGAAAAGCCTTCCTTCAACAAGTGCGCCTCATTCAAAAATATGAAATACCCAACAAGGGTGAAAAAATCATACCTTACTAGGAAGGTGAGTTGTGTGTTATTGTCAAAATGAGGATAAAACTCCTCAATATATACAGTATCAATGACCTTTAATTAAATTTAGGTCATAAAAATTAGTCGACAAGGACTTAAACCAAAATCATATTGTTTATGCATTAAATGTTCTTTTAAAACCCTAAATGAGAAAAAAGTGAGATGTCAAGCCCTCTTGAGGGAGATGTTAGGCACTTTTGGGAAGAGTGTAGCATCCAAAAGCCAAACATTAGCCCTCCTTGGGCTCTTCCAAACTGCCACACGTGCCAACAACCCTGTCCATCAGCCATATGCTCATGATGACATCACAAGCCTCTTGGTGACGTCCTGGGTCATCTGGGGTCAACTTTCCACTGCAAGTGGGTCAATCCCCCTAGGCCTGGCTCAACCAAAGTACCCCTGATGGAATGTCCTCTTTCTCTCTGGTACAAAACCTTGGTCAAACACTGTCCTATCTCTGCCCCTCTAATGGGGTCTCAACAACCATCTGGTGGGCTCTTCAGCCCCATGGAGGTCTGAACTAATCATCTCCCCATGTGTACTAGTCCACGTGGTACCTGTCCGTCAGGCATGGTCCTGCACATCAAAAACCACGCCCTCCATGGGCTCATTAGTCACAGGGATCATAGCAATGTCAATCACATTTAATCATTAATATTATCAAACATATGCATAAAAACCATGATAAATCATTCAATAGCTCAAAGACTCTACAAAGACCTATGATATAAGGTTGAGAAAAAGGGCAAGATACCCTATTGGGCTAGTATCCATAAGGAAAGGAAAGTTTCCAAGGGATTTCATCCAAGCCATGTAAATGAGGTGAGGTGGTTCAAGGGATGTCTAGACATACAGGTAGAGTGAGAGCCAGGGATGCATGATATTACTTGTGGGTGCCTTTGTAGAAGGTGAGTTGTACCCGTCATGGATGCAAATTTTTTCCAAGCCCCTTTATTATTTTCCTTATTTTATTTTTCTTCTTATTTTTCTTTTTATTCAAGGGCTAACTAGAGGACACTGCCTTGGCATGGTGACCAGAGTTGACAGTGTTACCCACAAGTAATTTCATAGCAGTGATAAAGCTAGCTCGTGACGAGACCCCCTTTCCCTTGGCCATGCAACCAAAGTTCACTGCCCTGGCGTGGTAACCAGATGGTGGCAATGTCATGTTGTTATGTACCCATGAACATAATAGGCTGGATCGTGATGAGACCCCCTATCCTCTTGATTAGGTCTTGTTTGTTATTTTTTTTCATGTCACTCTTGTTTCTTGCTGAGAGGATTTTTATTGCCTTCTCGGGGATCCCTGGGAGAAGCATCTCAAGGTTTCATTTTTTAGGCTTTTATCTTTTACCAACTGCTTTTACCTTCTGGGCCTTTAGCCCCTTCTTCCCACGAGATAAGGTGCAACCCCACAAAAAAATCATCCTAATACCCGGACAAGGGGAATGGGACAGATGAGAGAGAGACAAGATGGAAAAGTGATGGTATAATGGGAGCGGACGATGGCTCTTTAGAAACCCTCATGTGGAAAACCAAAACCTATGGGTACAGGCTTGATAGGGCACCCAGTCAATATTCCCAAGCATGGTCAAGTGGGTCAATGTAAGATCCAAGAAGTTGTTGGAAATAAAAGGAATTAGATGCATACATTTAAAGGTTATAATGATCAAAAGTGAAATATACCATGATACCTAGACCAATTAACTCATGGAGAAAGAGCCTCCTCCAATACAATACCAAACCGATGGTGATGGATGTTGTTGTTGCTAACAAGATGAATCTAATGAAAGAAGAAAAGGATGGGCCCTCTAGGGCTATGCTCAGGTCAATCTTTCTCTCGGTACTCCATGTCTAGGACATGTGGGCCTCGAGACATGATCTCCTAGTTATCCCTAGAAATCGGGAATAACATCTGGCTCCAACTCGGGGACATGTTCTCACCGTAGAGCGCATCATAACCTCATCATCTCTGGCATAACCTGTAGACTTTCTCAACTCTATAGGGGCATCAGTAACAAAAATGGGGTGGTAATGTCACCCCAACACATATAGATGTATACATAAAGAAATCATAAATGCGAATACAAAGTGAAATACTTACCTATACTTACCTATTAGTTGGATGTTGGTGTAGTCAAACAACCAGTGAAGCCAATCCAGCAATGTCCCATGATACCTACCTGTGTGCTTCATCATAAACCAAAATAGTATTAAATTAAGCACAAAAATGTCATGAGTTATAATGTATATCTTATCATCAGAAATCTCAAAGTCTAACTCATGGTGGTGGGTGGGAGGGATAAAATCCTGGTAAGTCCATCTCTGAGGAAAGTACTCAATCCACTTCAAGAAAGGGTCATGAGGAGAGAAAGGTTCATAAAACTGACTCAAAGGGCCTACAAATTGGCTACCTAGGGAATCCTAATGCTCTGAAGTCAAGGAAGGGATCGACAAAGACCTAGCAGATGACTGGCAAAGTACCAAGGGAAATTTGAAAAACCGGGATAACTTACTCAAACTCATAGTATCCAACCAACTCTTGGAGTCTAGGGTTTGCCTAAGAGGAAGCTCAACATAAAAAATATACTTCCCAACTACACCTTTAATGGACAAGCATGGTAAAGTAATAATAGGTGAATGGAGTGAAAAGTCATGAGAAACCTTCTTTAGGCAAACAATGTTCTTACTTGCATCAAAATCTGAGCAGAGTAGTGGTTGATAATTATCTTCATAAAATAAATCCAAATGCTCAGAGGAACAATCATGAAATTCCTCAAGGTATGACCGAAAATCATCATGAAAACAAGGTACTAGGTCATCCTTGGGTTTTTGGATAGTATGGGTAAAAACCTCATCTCCTTGTTGCCACTGATCAAAAGTAATGTGTTGTGATAATTGCAAGGGCAACATCTAAAAATGAATCTCAGTTTCATAGATGGGATACAAGTCATAACCAACTATATCCCACCTACGTCTCCCAACATGTATGAACTCATCAATGTTATCAACAATGTCACTATCTATGTCATAACATGCAGGGTTTGAAACATTTGAAAATTCATTCTCCTCCTCCTCATTTCCTTCATCATGAAGTAAAGCATCATCAAAAACTAGAGGAGGAGGATAACTTATTGTTTCTTCTTGTGCAGGGGCTTCGTGGACTTTTTTGTTTTTAGCATGTGTTATTGTTTCATCCTCATGAATTACTTCTTTGTCTTTGATTGCACAACAAGGACCATCCACTTCATTCAAAGCTTTCTTTTCTCCTTCATTTTCTGAATCAAGAAATAAGGTGTCATCGAAATCCTGAAGTGGAAAGAAGCTAACCTCATCTTTACTTTGCTGTGTAGGAGAAATAGGTTCCTGGATGACCTCATCAGAGGGAGGAGCACAGGTGGATACTTCATCATCTTTCTTAGGTTATTTCTTCTTAATCACGTCCTCATTCTACTGGTCAAAAACTTGCTCCCTTTTTTCTTATGGATATTCAGCAAAGGTTTCAAGGGAAACTAGTTTTATCAAGTTGAGAGTGTCCATGGCATTGGTTCTAGACAAGAAGAGATTATTTTCGATTTGAATGGCCATGTTGTGAGCTTCTGCAAGTGTTTTTGGATTCTTCTTATTTAGGAGGAAGCTCAAACGCCCTTGAAGTCCATTAGTATAGAGATAAATGAGGTACTTGCCTTTAGGACGATGACTTTCAGGAATCTGGTAAAGAAACTTTTGGAACCTAGCCCCAAAAACTCTGACAACCTTAGGCTCTGTTTGTTTTATTCCTTCAAGACTTTTCAGTAATGATTTTATATCTTCCAATTTCATAGCCCACTTTGCAAGGAATATTTCTTCAAAATGGTCCATAGATGTGATGCTGGCAGCTGGAAGATTATCATACCATCTTCTAGCCCCTCCATGCAAAGAGGCAGAGAAGAGTTTCATCACTAAGTCTTCAGCCTCGTCCCTGACAGGGTGGTATTGAAATAATTCCCAAAATTTGCTCATGTGATAATCAGGATTTTCTCCATCTTTGCCAACGAATCGAGGGAGCCAATTCTTAAAAGGGAGGCATTTTTCTGGGATATCCTGGGATTTTACTTATGTCCAAAGGTTTGTAGTTCCCTGAATACCATTGTGAATTCATAGTTGGCTTCATCATTAGTGGATTTTCCAGATAGTTTTCTCGAAACTATCAAAAGAAAAGGGTAAAACCACCCTAGTGGAGTCGCCAGGTAAGCTTGTCAGAAAAGGTCTCTGAGGCAAGGCTTACTGAAAAGATTTGTCATTTGAGGAGAATTGACTCAATGTTCCCCAACAACGGCACCAAAATGTTATCACATAGTTTGTAGCTAGGTCAAATGGCTAGAAGATAGAGGCCAAACTGGCATAACAGGAACCTACCCCACCCAATGTCACCAAAATGGGGAGGTTCTTTCTATTCAGGGAGGTTAGGCCCAGGGGAGACATCCCTAGTAACCTGGAGTTTTGAAGAGGCTAAGGTATTAAGGTCAAAGTGAAATTCCCTCTTCATAGGTTACCACCAAGAACATATAGTCCGGATAAACAACAAATAATGAAGTGTAGGCCCAAATGAGAACACCTGCCCGGAACAAAGCAACAACAAAACAATACATGCAGGCTATGATTCAATGGGTTAGTAATTCATACAACTATTGAATATCAATATATTAGCAATTATGACAATAGATATTGACGAGATAAATGTTTATCAATAATAGCAATGGGACAATATCAATTCATCAATAAATATTGAGATGATGCAACAAACAGTGTATCCAATCAATCCCTTACTCAATAAATGCTTCAAAACACCATCTAATTGCTTATAAAGAAAAAATGTTGTGTCAAGATGGAATAACCAAGAATGATGTTAGCCTTGTTAAGGTTAGTAGTTAGTTAGGGTTTCAAATTATAATAGTTTTAAGAGTTTGTTTGACCACTATCACTTCAACGTTGGAGACCTAAGATCAGTGCCTAAGGGTAAATGGAGTCAAATCAAGAGAGGACACAAAGGTTGAAGGGAAAAGGCTAAGGACTAGAGGCAAGGGTTATGAAGTGCTGCAATGGAAGAGCTCCAGAAACAAAACCATAGGGGAAAGAGGCTCACTCCAGTGTTGCTTAAGAAAGGCCTCATGCTCTTTTATCCTTCCTTAGGTTAAACTTGGCAAAACAACTAGCATAAATGATAAATCAAGTCACGAGAGTGAGGTGAGGGAGAGTGTTGCAAAGGCAAGGCCCTATCACCAAACCCTAGAAGCAGGACGACCCTAGGTGTATATAAACTAGGCCTGAGACCTCTCCCTCTTCTTGACTCTTAAAAGGCATGGCTAGCACAGGGGAAGAAGTAACAAGAGTGTAGCAATGGCTAGGCTCTTCCTTCCTTCTTCAATGGCTGGGAATTTCTCTCTTAGGGGACATGAGACAATGACCTACTTGTGTGTTTGTCCCCTAGGGTTTTAAAATCAACAAAAATTATAATAAATGTAAGACTATAAGACTACAACCATTCAATTAAGAAGTTTTGCAGAAAAAAACACTTACATATCATGATGAAATAGCATTGCAAACCCTAGTTGTAAACCTTCCTTCAAGAGAAATTCCAAAAATGCCAAGAAAAGCCTTCCTTCAACAAGTGCGCCTCACTCAAAAAGATGAAATACCCAACAAGGGCGCCAAAATCAGAACTCACTAGGAGAGTCAGTTGTGTGTTATTATCAAAATGAGGATAAAACTCCTCAATATATACTGTATCAATGACCTTTAATTAAATTTAGGTCATAAAAATTAGACAACAAGGATTTAAACCAAAATCATACTTTTTTTACATTAAATGTTATTTTAAAACCCTAAATGAGCAACAAGGGAGACGTCAAGCCTTTTTTAGGGAGACGTTAGGCACTTTTGGGGCCAGTGCAGCATACAAAAGTCAAACGTTAGCCCTCCTTGGGATCATACAAAATTCCACACGTGCCAACAACCCTGTCCATCTGCCATATGCTCATGATGATGTCACAAGCCTCCTGGTGACATCCTGGGTCATCTGGGGCCAACGTTCCACTGCAAGTGGGTCAATCCCCCTAGGCCTGGCTCAGCCAAAGTTCCCCTGATGGAACGTCCTCTTATTCTCCGGTGAAAAACCTCGGTCAAACATTGTCGTGTCTCTACCCCTCTGATGGGGTCTCAACAACCATATGGTGGGCTTATCATCCCCATGGAAGTCTGAACTAATCGTCTCCCCATCTATACTGGTCCACGTGGTACCTGTCCATCGGGCATGGTCCTACACATCAAAAACTACGCCCTCCATGGGCTCATTAGTCACATGGATCATAGCAATGTCAATCACATTTCATCATCAATATTATCAAACATATGCATAAAAAACCTGATATATCATTCAATAGCTCAAAGACTCTACAAAAACCTACAATACAAGGTTGAGAAAAAGGGAAAGATATCGTATTGGGCTAGTATCCATAAGGAAAGGAAAGTTTCCAAGGGGCTTCATCCAAGCTATGTAAACGAGGTGAAGTGGTTCAAGGGATGTCCAGACATACAGGTAGAGTGAGAGCCAGGGATGCATAACATTACCTGTGTGTGCCTTTGTAGAAGGTGAGATGTACCCATCGTGGATGAAAAAAATTTCCAAGCTCCGTTATTCTTTTCCTTATTTTCTTTTTCTTCTTTTTTTTCTTTTTATTCAAGGGCTAACTAGATTACACTGCCTTGGCATGGTGACCAGAGCTGACAGTGTTACCCACAAGTACTTTCACAACGGTGATAAGGCTGGCTCGTGATGATACCCCCTTTCCCTTGGCCATGCAACCAAAGGTCACTTCCCTGGGGTGGTAACCATATGGTGGCAATGTCATGCTATTAGGTACCCATGTGACGCCAACCTGCCCTTGACGGCACGACCGCTCCCACCAGGATCTCCTTCAACCACGGGCCTGAAGAGTCTAAGCCCTTGCAACTCCCCTCAGGAGTCACGAGTCTCCCACAGTAACTCCTTCGGCGATTCCCCCTCCTTCGGAAATCGGGATATCGCAACTCGGGATATCGCGACTCGGGAATTCGTGGTTCACGCGAACACAATTCACCTACAGCTCCAAACCCCGAACTCCGAATAGTCAACAATCAACGCTCTCGAGTATCGGGGATCTCCCTATCGGGAAATTAGCAGATGAAAGGAAGTGATCTACTTACCCTTCAAAACCCCGAACACCGATATGCCGACATGCGCTGGCACGTGTGGATTTTGACACCTCCACCTCTTCCTTCTATCGAGAGTTCGACCCCCAATATGCCAATGTGCTTCCACCTGTACTCCACTAGCAACCGTGGTTCCACATGCCACGTCACTTCGGGATTTCGCGGATCGCGAATCCGTGATGCAAGAATTCCTTGACGTCGAGAACCCCGATTCTCCGAATCCTGATTCCCCGAACCCCGAATCTAAGGGATCCTTTGACGCGTGTCCCACCAGTCGACAGTTGTGATTATATCGAGGAATCACAGGTCGCGATTTCACCGGTCGCAAATATTTTGCATCGCAAAACCCCAAACCCCGATTTTACGATGCCACCTATCAACACCTCATGGTGAGGCCTAACGCCTTGACACCTATCCCCCACTCATGCTATCGGAAAATCGCGATTCAGGAATTCGCGTTTCCTGATGCACAAGGTCACAGTCCTTGCAAAGCCCCGAATCCCAACTCCTCAGGATCTTGCGCTAGGTGTCCCCGTTCTGATCGACGGCTCCAGTCAAATCGGGAAATCTCAACTCACAATTTAACGAGGTGTAAAACTCTTACCTCGCCAATAAAATCCCCGAACGCCGAAACTCCGAAGTCCGATGGACCTTAATCCTCCTCACCTGCACTTACAGGTTAACTCCTGCGTAACTCCTCCTTGATCTGATGATCCTCGGGATTTCGCAAAAATTCAGGGGTATTACAAGTCGTCGATTCTCTTCCTCTTGAGAACTTATCCGTTGCACCAACTTCGTCCTGTGCAACTGAAGCAAAGGGTACTATCCCTCTTGAGCTTGGTCCCTCTTCTCCTCCAGAGACTCTGTACCAACTGCCCACGCTCGAACTTCCACAACTCTTGAAGTGTTGAGTTCTTCCGGACTATGTGCGCTCACAAAGACAATATCCCACGTCGTTCTTCTCTTAGACTTACTACTGAGACTTCAATCCGACCTGCACTTCATCTGCATGGCTCGAATAACCCAACATGACTCTGGGAAAAAGAGAACAAAATTTCAACTACTTAGCCTCCTCAACGCACTCTATGCGGAGGAATTCAACTGCACTCTATGCAGGAATCTCCTGACTTAAGCAGAGAAACAATTGAAACTCATTCCCTCACTCTCTCAGGTTTCGAACCTGATAGGCAATCACATATGCAACATATAGAAGATAAGAATAAAAAGAAGCAAGCATGCAAAAGCATAATATCAACAACACACAGAGATCAAACACATCCATGAGATTGAATCAAAGCTTTCCTATTAATTCAATGTATGTACATGGGGTTTCTTCACAAGCTCTCTGCTCTGTCTCTTCCTTGCTCCTGTATGAATGAGAATGATAATCCAGAATATCTACAACAATACAATGGAGGGTGCCTATATTCTGTTTTCCCTCTCGAAAGCAAAAACTGTCTAATCTACAGTTACTTCCTATCTAACAGCATTAATACTATTAAATGCCTTCTTATCTACTTTACAATACAAAGGCGCTTCATATGAATGAAATCATTCAAATGGCGGTGCAACGATCTCCAAAGCATTTCAAAAATGTATGTGCTAGCGCTGTCCAGTTGTATGTTCTTTACTCCATGCGCTGGCTTGCTTGATGAAATCGTAGATGCTCCTGCATCATACTCCTCGGCTCAAAAGATTTCATGGGCTCCTGTCCATGAGCTCCTGCACACCACGCCCATGCTTCTGTATCATTGCCTCTGTTTCCCAGCTGGCATCCTCCACTGGGTGATCTTTCCACTTCACCAGGTATTCAAAATATTGTTTCCTCCTGGTCTTCTTGCCTACTCTCTTGTCCAGTATGCACTCCATATCAGGTTTTTGTGCCACTGGCAACTGCTTCTGCCACTGGATGACTGGTTCCTCAACATTTCCAGCTCCTGCATCTTCGACCTTATATGGGTATAAATCCGAAATATTGAAAATTGGAGATATCCTGATGCCCTCTGGCAACTCAAGCTCATAAGCGTTCTCTCTGAACTTCTTCAGTACTCTACACGGTCCGATCTTATTCATCTTGAGCTTGTTATATGTTCCCCTCGGGAACCTTTCTTTTCTCAAGTGTGCCAGAACCATGTCTCCAACTTCAAACTGAAGCTTCCTTTTCCTCTGATTGGCTCTGCGCTTATATTCCTGATTCGATTTCTGCAATCGTTGCTTCACCTGTGTGTGAAGTTCCTGCATTGCCTCAGCGAACTCTTTGGCTCTCGCGCTGCTAGTTTCAGCCTGTTCTGACTCCCTGAGCTCAGACACTCCTCTCGGATGTGTCCCATACAAAATTTGAAATGGGCTCTTACCTGTGCTCCGATTCACTGAATCGTTGTACGCAAATTCAGCCTGTGGTAGGATCTGATCCCAACTGCTGTGATGATCCATCACCAGGCTTCTCAACAGATCCCCCAAGCTTCGGTTGACCACTTCTGTCTGCCCATCTGTCTGCGGATGGTAAGAAGAACTGAATGCCAAGTCATTCCCCAACTTATTCCATAGCGTTCTCCAAAAATGACCTATGAACTTGGTATCCCTGTCTGAGACTATGCTTCTCGGCAATCCATGTAATCACACAATCTCTTTGAAAAACAAATTTGCGATGTGGGTTGCATCGCTGGTCTTATGAAATGGGATAAAATGTGCCATCTTCGAGAATCTGTCCACTACTACAAAAATGGAATCCATGCCCCTCTGCATTCTCGGTAATCCCAAAACAAAATCCATACTAATTGCCTCCCATGGTCTCTCTGGTATAGGCAACGGCTGATAGAACCCTGTGTTCTATTTTCGGCCTTTCGTGTGTTGACATATTCGACACCTATCAACAAATCGCTTTACATCAGCGTGCATACCAGGCCAATAATAAGTCTCGCTCAGCTTGTCGAATGTCTTGTCATGTCCAAAATGACCTGCTAAGCCTCCACTGTGCTTTTCCTTCACCAAATTCTCTCTCATAGAGAAATCTGGAATGCACAATTGATTGCCTTTGAACAACAATCCATCCTGGATCAGGTAGTCAATCCATGGACTCCTATCCCTGAGAACTGGGTTCTCGGATGCCTCGTATGCCTCACCAAATCTACATCCCCTGCATACATATCCTTTAGATTTTCAAAACCCAAGGTTTTAACCCTGAATTCCTGTAGCAACAAGCACTTCCTTCTCAAGGCATCAGCCACCTTGTTCGCAGTCCCCGAAATGTGCTTGATCACGAACGTGAAATTTTGCATGTACTTTACCCACTTCGTATGCTTCTGGTTCAACTTCTCTTGTTGACTCGCGAACTGAAATGCGTGATTATCGCTGTACAAAACAAACTCCTTGGGTATCAAGTAATGCCTCCAATTTTTCAATGCCTGTATGATGGCATAGAACTCCTTATCATACGTGGAGTACTTTAGCTTGGTATCGTCCAGATTCTCACTATAATATGCAACAGGTCTGTCATCCTGACTCAAAACTCCTCCAACAGCATACCCACTGGCATCGCACTTCACTTGGAAGGTTTTCTAAAAATATGGCAACACTAACACTGGTTGCTCAGTTATCTTCCGCTTCAACAGATTGAAGCTCTATTCAGCCTCTGTTGTCCAATGGAAAACCTTATGTCGCTTCTTCACAGTATCCATCATTGTTGCGCTAATTCCACTAAAAATCTGAATGAATTTTCTGGAGAAGATTGCCAAGCCGTGAAAGCTCCTTACCTCGAAAACATTCCTCGGCAATGGCCAATTCCTAATTACGTTCACCTTCTCAGGATCCATCTTTAATTCGTTTGCCGAAATTACAAAACCCAAATAAATGAGTTATGTCTGCATGAAGGAACACTTCTTCAAATTGATCAGCAACTTCTCCTGCTGTAACCTTCTCATCACAATGGCCAAATGCCTCAAGTGTTCAGCCTTCGTCTTGTTGAAAATCAGTATGTCATCCAAGTATACAACTACAAATTTGCCAATGAATTCCCGCAGGACTTCATTCATCAGCCGCATAAATGTGCTTGGCGCATTTGTCAACCCAAACGGCATGACCAGCCATTCGTACAAACCCTCGTTTTTTTTTAATGTTGTTTTCCACTCATCTCCCTCTCTCATCCGGATTTGATGATATCCACTCTTGAGATCTATCTTTGAAAAATAATTTTCCCCGCTCAGGAAATCCATCAAGTCGTACATCCTCGGCAGTGGAAATCTGTACCTGATGGTGATTTTATTAATCGCCCTGGAGTCTGTACACATCCTCTAGCCTCCATCCTTCTTTGGACTCAGTACTGTCGGAACAACACATGGACTCAGACTCTCTCTCACTAGTCCCTTGTCCTGTAGATCCTGTACCTGCCTTTTGACTTCCTCGTTCTCCTGAGGTGTCAACCTGTACACTACCTTATTTGGCAAACTTGCTCCGGGTATGAGGTCAATGTGGTGACTCACACTCCGTATTGGTGGCAACAAACGAGGTAGTTCATCCACGATGATATCAACGAACTCTCCCAACAGTTCCTGAATCTCCTCTGGCAAGTCGTCCACTCTTGTGCTTGTCAGAACAATCCTCGGCTTCCTGACAACAAGGAATTGTGGATCCTCATCCTTCTCTAGCTCTGTGAGAAGCTCTTTCCCACTCATGAGAAGTATCGTGCTGGTTACTTCTGGCTCCACCTTCTTATCCTTCCCCGGAAGCAATGTATGTGTTCTTCCATCCTTCTCCAAGGTGTATGTGTTCATCCTCCCATTATGAACAACATTTCTGTCAAACTACCATGGTATTCCCAATAATACATGACAGACATCCATGGGAATGACATCACACAGAATTTCATCCCTATATTCACCCATTTTAAAATTGACCAAGCATTGCTTTGTAACACATACCTGGTGTCCTTTCTGCAGCCATGTCACTTTGTATGGACTCGGGTGTTTGTTTGTTTTCAGCTCTAGCTTCTCCACCATCTCGGTCGAAACGAGATTGTCTATGCTCCCACTATCCACTATGACCTTGCATTTCCAACCCTTGGTCTTGCAAGTCATTCTGTACAGTCTGCATCTCTGAGCTGTGTCCGCCTCTTTCTCTGGTTTCAAAAGGACCTTATGCACCATCAGTGACTTCCCACTTCCAATGTCTTCATCCTCCACATCACGCCTCTGCGCCTCAGCGACGTGAGCTTTTCCTCTATCCACCTTCTTCTCTGGACAGTCCATGGCTTTGTGACCATCTTTTCCACACGTGAAACATGTGATGACTCCTCCTCAGCCTCTTCCTCTACCTCAGGTACGAGGAAAGGTATTGGCATCAACGTAATCTCCTTGTTGATCTATTTGTTGTCTCCTCGGCTCAGAAATTTGCTTCCTCTGCTGTGAGGTTCCACCTCTTTCATCTCTTCCCTGAGGTCTCTTCCAATCCTCCTTGGGCTTTTGAGTTCTTTCTTGGGCAACTGCTTTGCCTCTAGGTTGGATTCTTCCTCGCCCTCGCTGTCCCTTCTTGCGGCTCATATTTTCTTCGTCTTTCAGAGCCATCTGGTACACATCCTCAACTGTGCAGATGGTAACCATGCTCAACTCGTCCTGAATGTCATACCTCAACCCATTCAGGTATCTTGCCACATTTTCGTCATCACTCTCCCAATGACCAGCTCGAATGTTGAGCCTATAGAATTCCTCAGTGTATTCTCTCACCGTCATCATCTTCTGTCACAGGTTCTGCATGCGCCTGAATAGAGTGATCTGGTAATCCCTCGGAATAAAATTCGCCTTCATCTTGGCGATCATCCGATCCCAGCTCTTGATCTTTTGTTTTCCTTTGTGACGCCTGTCTGCCTGCAGCTCATCCCACCATAAGGCTGCATGTCCCTTCAACTTGGTGACTGCATGTCTTACTTTCTTGTCCTCTTCGATGTCTTCGTAATCGAAGTAGGTTTCGAGTGCTCGGATCCAATCCAGCAACTCCTCTATGTTTAGACTTCCCTCATAGACGGGAATATCCATGTTCGTCTTCGAGCTCATCCTCGAAATGGCTCTGATCAACCTCTCGGTTGATGCATCCTTTGCTGTGACTTCTTCTTCGGCATGTCCAGCTTCCTCTTCAACCTCGGGATCGATGAACTCTCCTTCGTCGGCTCCACGCCTCTGCACAGTCTCCATCTCCTCCATCCTCACTCGGAGATCTCGCACCTGGCGTTCCACCTCTGCATTTCCTGCCTGTCTTCCCCTTCTTCGGGCATCCCTGTCCTCACGATCAGGTGACTGGCTTTCCCTCCTGGGCATCATTATGTCTCTTCTGTCTCTGCTTCAAAAAACAAAGACACTCCCGCTCTGATACCACTTGACGCCAACCTGCCCTCGACGGCATGGCCGCTCCCACCAGGATCTCCTTCAACCATGGGCCCGAAGATTCTAAGCCTTTCCAACTCCCCTCGGGAGTCAAGATTCTCCCACAGTAACTCCTTCGGCGATTCCCCCTCCTTCGGAAATTGGGATATTGCGACTCGGGAATTCACGGTTCACGTGAACACAATTCACCTACATCTCCAAACCCCGAACTCTGAATAGTCAACAGTCAATGCTCTCAAGTATCAGGGATTTCCCTATCGAGAAATCGACAGATGAAAGGCAGTGATATACTTACCCTTCAAAACCCCGAACGCCGATATGCCGACATGCGATGGCACGTGTGGATTTTGACACCTCCACCTCTTCCTTCTATCGGGAGTTCGACCCACAATATGCCGATGTGCTTCCACCTGTACTCCACTAGCAACCATGGTCCCACATGCCACGTCACTTTGGGATTTCGCGGATCGCGAATCCGTGATGCAAGAATTCCTTGACGTCGAGAACCCCGATTCTCCAAATCCCGATTCCCTGAACCCCGACTCTAAGGGATCCTTTGACGCGTGTCCCACCATTCGAAGGTTGTGATTATATCGAAGAATCACAGGTCGCGATTTCACCGGTCGCAAATCTTTTGCATCGCAAAACCCTGAACCTCGATTTTACGATGCCACCTGTCAACACCTCATGGTGAGGCCTAACGCCTTGACACCTGTCCCCCACTCATGCTATCAGGAAATCGTGATTCGGGAATTCACGTTTCCTGATGCACAAGGTCACATTCCTTGCAAAGCCCCGAATCCCGAATCCTCAGGATCTTACGCCAGGTGTCCCCGTTCTGATCGACGGCTCCAGTCAAATTGGGAAATCGCAACTCACGATTTCACGAGGTGTAAAACTCTTACCTCGCCAATCCCCGAATGCCGAAACTCCGAAGTCCGATGGACCTTAATCCTCCTCGCCTGCACTTACGGGTTAACTCCCGCGTAACTCCTCCTTGATCTAACGATCCTCGGGATTTCGCAAAACTTCACGGGGATTACAAGTCGTTGATTCTATTCCTCTTGAGAACTTATCCGCTGCACCAGCTTCGTCCTATGCAACTGAAGCAAAGGGTACTATCCCTCCTGAGCTTGGTCCCCCTTCTCCTCCAGAGACTCTGTACCAACTGCCCACGCTCGAACTTCCACAACTCTTGAAGTGTTGAGTTCTTCCGGACTATGTGCGCTCACAAAGACAATAGCTCGCGTCGTTATTGTCTCAGACTTACTACTGAGACTTCAATCCGACCTGCACTTCATCTGCATGGCTCGAATAATCCAACATGACTCTGGGCAAAAGAGAACAAAAGTTCAACTTCTTAGCCTCCTCAACGCACTCTATGCGGAGGAATTCAACTGCACTCTATGCAGGAATCTTCTGACTTAAGCAGAGAAACAATTGAAACTCATTCCCTCACTCTCTCAGGTTTCGAACCTGATAGGCAATCACATATGCAGCATATAGAAGATAAGCATTAAAAGAAGCAAGCATGCAAAAGCATAATATCAACAACACACAGAGATCAAACACATCCATGAGATTGAATCAAAGATTTCCTATTAATTCAATGTCTGTACATGGGGTTTCTTCACAAGATCTCTGCTCTGTCTCTTCCTTGCTCCTGTATGAATGAGAATGATAATCCAGAATATCTACAACAATACAACGGAGGGTGCCTATATTTCGTTTTCCCTCTCGAAAGAAAAAACTGTCTAATCTACAATTACTTCCTATCTAACAGCATTAATACTATTAAATGCCTTCTTATCTACTTTACAATACAAAGGCGCTTCATATGAATGAAAGCATTCAAATGGAGGTGCAACGATCTCCAAAGCATTTCAAAAATGTATGTGCTGGCGCTGTCCAGCTGTATGTTCTTTACTCCACGCGCTGGCTCGCTTGATGAAATCGTAGATGCTCCTGCATCACCATGAACATAATAGGATGTCTCATGATAAGACCCCTTATCCTCTTGATTACGTCTTGTTTTTTATTTTTTTTCAGGTCCCTCTTGTTTCTTGTTGAGAGGCTTTTTATTGCCTTCTTGGGGATCACTCGGTGAAGCATCTCAAGGTTTCATTTTTTAGGATTTTATCTTTTACCAGCTTCTTTTAGCTTCTAGGAATTTATCCCCTTCTTCCCATGAGATAAGGTGCAACCCCAAAAACATATCATCCTAATGTCCGGACAAGGGGAATGGGACAGATGAGCGGGAGACAAGATAGAAAAGTGATGGTATTATGGGAGCGGGCGATGGCTCTTTAGAAAACCCCTAGTGGAAAACCAAAACCTATGGGTACAGGCTTTCTAGGGCACCCAGTCAATCTCCCCAAGCATGGTCAAGTCATTCAATGTAAGATCCAAGCAGTCATCAGAAATAAAAGGAATTAGATGCATACATTTAAAGGTTATAATGATCAAAAGTGACACATACCATGATACCTGGACCAACTACCTCATGGAGCAAGAGCCTTCTCCGATACAAGACCAAACCGATGGTGATGGATGTTGTTGCTACTGACAAGATGAATATGACGAAAGAATAAAAGGATGGGCCCTCCAGGGCTATGCTCAGGTCAATCCTTCTCTCGGTACTCCATGTCTAGGACCTGTGGGTCTTGAGACATGATATCCTAGTTATCCCTAGAAATCGGGGATAACAGGACCATGACACAACATATCCACAAACTTTTCTTGAGTTAGGATGGTACAAGTATTTACACACTAAAAGTGTACCAGGTATAGGTGCAATACTGGTCGAGCCACAGAAATGGGCGAATGGGTTATAAAAATCAGGGATATTAAACTTGTTAGAAATCCCACACTTTGCAATAATTCTAGAAATAAATGCATGCATTAAGTTGTTATTGGGTTGTGTTCATGGAGGGAATTTGTGGCTAGAACCACCAATGTCTATTGATATGCAACTGATTGAGTGGATAATGGGATTGTTGACAGAAGGGGATGATCCAACAACAATATTCGCAAATAAGTCTAGGGAGAAATCATTATCTTAAAGTATGAAAGAGAAGTTCAAAACCTTTAGAGGAAAGCGAGGGTTGGACATCGCCATCATAAGTGATGATGTAAATAGGTTTGCAACACAGGTATTGACGTGCAAATTACTAATGAAATGTCAGAAGGATGACGTGTTGACCGCATTAATAATAGTTGTGGACAAGTACATAGAACGAGTTGAGATGAATTGGGCCACTTTTTTTTTGGATCAATTTCTGATAGATTGCATTGAATCCCAGGAGAAATGCATGGAATTTCACTATGCCCAGCTTCTCATACTGATAGAATTGGCTTCTTGGAAGGAGCCAAATGACTGTGAGTTTTTTAAAACATCACTAAGAGATCATGCAGCGAGGCGATATGCTAACTTATGCCATACTGCAAATAAGGGGAGACAAAAATATAACAATTCCACCTTCTATGTCTACTTTGACACAATTAGGCACATCATAAATTACAAACCACACATCACTGCCAAGACTATGTAGAACTATTAGGATATTGTGAGCTTCAAAGAAAGGATGCACCATGGGTATATCCAAGATAAAAGAGACCCAACGTGTTAGTGGCTGCCAAAAATCTATAAGTTGAAAGAGGAGGATGTATGCCTTATTTCCAATGACTGGGATGAGGAATCGAAATTTTTAGCTGAAGAAATAGAGCACCCTGATGAGGAAAAGGAATGAGACAATGAATATGAAGAACCAGACGTGGCACAAGGCGGTGAAAAAGGAAATGGTGTAGGGGGCATGCAAGAGATAGTACCAAATGTATGGGAAAAGAGGAAAGACAAAGGTAAGGGAACAACAACAACTCCGCGCAAGAATATGAAATCACATAAACCACCAACTATCCACACCTTGATCAATGATGACATTGATAAAATTGGCTACCAAGTGAGGGATGCAACATAGGAGGCAATTCAACAAGTGCTACAACTACACGAAGACATGAGCAAGAAGGTGCAAGAGCAATTGACAACATTGCAGTAGTGGTTGGAGGTAATGATAATAGTCTTAGAAACAAGACCTGATGAAGGCTAACTAGTAAGAGCGACTGGAGAAGCAAGGGCCACCACTTTGTACATGCCAGAAATTGTAGTAGGGCACCAAATTTTCAAGATCTCTCCTAAAGTAATTGAGTTACCTACGCAGGAGATGAAGAAATAGGCACAAATACTAAGTCACATGGACTTAGTCTTGTCACAGATACCCATGGAAGGTTTACAAGGATTGTGTGCATGGATGGTGCAGGAAATATAGTTTCGCACATAATCAATGGAAAATGAGTTAACTAAGGTAGCAACAGATAAGGAATACCTGTATAAGGTTCATAATGAAGTATTTCACGAGAAGGATGAAGTGGAGCAAAAGGTTGAGAGAGTACAACAAGCCATCCAGAAGATATAGAGGGATATTCCCGAGATACCTGTGGTAATAGAAGCCACAATAGAGGAGCATATACAAAAAATTAATGAAGTAATTAAAGGATTCCGCAACAATATTGGAGAGTTGGAAATGCACACGACACCAAGGACACCAACTGTGGATAAGGAAAAAAGAGAAAAAATAGCCATAACCTCAGTCACAAGCATTAAGAGTCTTGGTGAGGAGTGCATGAGGCTATGTGAAGAAATCACATGGATTTGGACGCAACTGATGATGAATCTAGATATGAAGGAAATCGAGGAAAGATTAAGAATTGCATAGGAGAAGGTGCATAAATCCAATGAAAGCATAAACACTCTGCCACCCACAGAATGCATGCCAAAGATCCTTGCGATCATACAAGTATACAATGAGATAGAGTAGTTGAAGGAATAGAAAAAGAATATCACACAACTATTGGAACCCCTACAGGACTAAGCACTCAATATAATAGGGGCATTGGTAGCGACACAATGCATGGTGAAGCAAGTCAAGCAAGACTGTGAGGAGAAGATTGTGACGTTAACGACACAGGCTATAGAAGAAATAGCATGGTGCAAAGTCAAAGTTTTATCACCTATTTTAAGGCCATTAAGGGAAACACATGCAATGTTTGTCACTTGGATCCTAGTACATACTGACTCCCAAAATTGAGTTGCAAAACAAATAATAAAGAAATAAATGACCTTGAATTATATAGAAAGTTATTTTTTCCATATGATTCAAACACCAATAAGAAAACATCTTTCTTAGTTACATAAAACTCTCCACAACATGTGCATTATTAGCAGAACCTTTGTAATGAATTTTTTTCAAGCTTGTTTATCAAGTTTGTTCTTTAACTTTGACTTCAAGAATGATAGTGCACTAAACATTATCTCATCCTCCACTAGCTACATGTAATTATCTTTTAGTCTTGACATCAAAAATATAATTTCAATAGAGAAATGTCGATCTCATGTTAATATGTATCTTATGATGAACACATAGGAAACAAATGCATATACCATTTTTCTCTTTGTTTAGATAAGTAGAGATAATTTCCATTTTAAATAACTAATAAGTCTTTTCAAAAACACCATAAAATAAACATAGTAGATACTAAAAGGTGAAGGTGCTTAAGTCACACCACAAAGTGAAAGGAAATAATTTTTTTCCCTAGAACAAGAATTCATAAGAGGATGAAGGTCCTAATTAATATAGAGAGGAAAAACTCTTAGGACAGGGTCCTAGATTCTAAAGAAGTCAAGTTCTAGTGCCATCACTCCTTCACAACCTCCATTTAAAATGGAAGTGATTGTGGACATAAAGCCCTATTAAGGTGAGATTGTTGATGTTAAGTTGAATCATTGGTTGAAACAGTTAGAAGTGTACTTAAATGTCCATAATATAGATGAAGAGTAGACACTTTCATTTAATCGATTGAAACTAGAGGGCCATGCACTAACCTGGCACAAAATCCACATGAATACATTTAGGTTGGAGGGTGATCCACCAGTAACAAGTTGGAGGTGTTTAAAACCCTCATCAAGTCCTAGTTTACCCTATTCAATGTGTAGAGGACTAGTGGATCTGTTGTCATCGCTTCAGGCAAAGGCATGGGCATAGTGTGCTAGAGTACACCACCGAATTTAGGAAGATGGTGATCATGTTGGGTATCTCTTTGAAGAACTCATATTTACTCCTATAGTATCTCGGAGGTCCACATAGTCATTTTTGAAAGTAGGTGATTCTATTCAAACCAAGGATCATTGATGAGGCATGTGTAAAAGAAAAATACCTCGAGAACATATGTCATAAGAAAGGACAACCCGATGGTTCTAAACAAAATGACCACCAAGATGCTTCCAACAAGGGGAAGAAGAAGTGGAAAGGAAAAGAAAGAAATATGAGAGTCACTGCACATTAGTGCAAGGATCCAGATAACCATTGCAACCATTGTAATATGGATGGTCACATCGAAGATAAGTGTTGGAAGCTACATCTAGCTATAAATCCAAAGAACAGTAAGAAAGGATGCCAAAAAGAAGAACCTGTTAGCAATGGATTCCAATAACCTAGAAGAGAGTGGCTTGGATATGGATGAGAATATTTTATGCACTTTATTGCAAAAGGAGATGAATTTGAGTAGCCTTCATCACACGAAATCGAAGAAGATGACAAAACTCTTCCATATTAATATCTAGGTCAAAAAGATGAAGGTAGATGCTCTATTCAATTCCAATTCATAGGCAAACCTCATAGCAGCATGTTATGTAAACTATCATGGATATTCCACTGGAATAGTTCATCACAACATATGTGATAAATAAAATTGAAATCTACTGTTGGACACACATTTTGGATGCATTTTTGAGAAATATCCTAAGGGTTGAGAAGTGTGCAATAAAGACACATTGATGATCAGAGCACGTAGTAAAGGCGCATCCAGGAGAGGGAAATTAAAGTGCATAAGAAGATAACCCAAGAAAATAAAGCAAGGAAATAAAAGCAAGGAGATAAGACAAAAATAAAGGAAAAGAAACATGCAAGAGAAAATAAAGGAAAAGAAGCATGCATATGCGAAGGCAAGAAAAACACATATGAACTATGTGTTGTCATGAGTTGTAATGAGTCATGATGAGTTGTCATAGGGTTTTGTGATAAGATAATATGGTTTTGATCCCTAAGCTTCGTGTATACATATGTAATGGGTTGGGAAGAATAGATTGTTGTTGTTGCTGATAGAATAGGNTCTCATCCTCCACTAGCTACATGTAATTATCTTTTAGTCTTGACATCAAAAATATAATTTCATTAGAGAAATGTCGATCTCATGTTAATATGTATCCTATGATGAACACATAGGAAACAAATGCATATACCATTTTTCTCTTTGCTTAGATAAGTAGAGATCATTTCCATTTTAAATCACTAATAAGTCTTTTTAAAAACAACATAAAATAAACATAGTAGATACTAAAAGGTGAAGGTTCTTAAGTCACACCACAAAGTGAAAGAAAATAATTTGTTTTCCTAGAACAAGAATTCATAAGAGGATGAAGGTCCTAATTAATATAGAGAGGAAAATCTCTTAGGACAAGGTCCTAGATTTTAAAGAAGTCAAGTTCTCGTGCCATCACTCCTTCACAACCTCTATTTAAAATGGAAGTGATTGTGGACATAAAACCCTATTAAGGTGAGATTGTTGATGTTAAGTTGAATCATTGGTTGAAACAGTTAGAAGTGTACTTAAATGTCCAATCGATTGAAACTAGAGGGCCATGCACTAACCTGACACAAAATCCACATGAATACATTTAGGTTGGAGGGTGATCCACCAGTAACAAGTCGGAGGTGTTTAAAACCCTCATGAAGTCCTAGTTTACCCTATTCAATGTGTAGAGGACTAGTGGATCTGTTGTCATCACTTCAGGCAAAGGCATGGGCATAGTGTGCTAGAGTACACCACCAAATTTAGGAAGATGGTGATCATGTTGGGTATCTCTTTGAATAACTCATATTTAATCCTATAGTATCTCGGAGGTCCACATAGTCATTTTTGAAAGTAGGTGATTCTCTTCAAACCAAGGACCATTGATGAGGCATGTGTAAAAGAAAAATACCTCGAGAACATATGTCATAAGAAAGGACAACCCATGGTTCTAAACAAAATGATCACCAAGATGCTTCCAACAAGGGGAAGAAGAAGTGGAAAGGAAAAGAACGAAATATGAGAGTCACTACACATTAGTGCAAGGATCGAGACAACCATTGCAACCATTGTAATATGGATGGTCACATCGAAGATAAGTGTTGGAAGCTACATCTAGCTATAAATCCAAAGAACAGTAAGAAAGGATGCCAAAAAGAAGAACCTGTTAGCAACATATTCCAATAACCTAGAAGAGAGTGGCTTGGATATGGATGAGAAGATTTTATGCACTTTATTGCAAAAGGAGATGAATTTGAGTAGCCTTCATCACACAAAATCGAAGAAGATGACAAAACTCTTCCATATTAATATCTAGGTCAAAAAGATGAAGGTAGATGCTCTATTCAATTCCAATTCATAGGCAAACCTCATAGCAACATGTTATGTAAACTATCATGGATATTCCACTGGAATAGTTCATCACAACATATGTGATAAATAAAATTGAAATCTAATGTTGGACACACATTTTGGATGCATTTTTGAGAAATATCCTAAGGGTTGAGGAGTGTGCAATAAAGGCACATTCATGATAAAGGCGCATTGGGAAATTAAAGTGCATAAGAAGATAACCCAAGAAAATAAAGCAAGGAAATAAGACAAAAATAAAGGAAAAAAAACATGCAAGAGAAAATAAAGGAAAAGACGCATGCATATGCGAAGGCAGTAAAAACACACATGAACTATGTGTTGTCATGAATTGTAATGAGTCATGATGAGTTGTCATAAGGTTTTGTGATAAGCTAATATGGTTTTGAGCCCTAAGCTTTGTGTATACATATGTAATGGGTTGGGAAGAATAGATTGTTGTTGTTGCTGATAAAATAGACTTAGAATGAGAGAGAGTTTATGTCTGAAAGGTTACGAGAGAGTTTGCAAAGAGATTTTCACTGCAGAGCATCTAGGAAGGATGGGGAAAGATATCATGATGTATTTATTGTAGAGAAGTGTAGGAAGGATGGGGAAAGATATCATGATGTATTTATTGTAGAGAAGTGCACAAACTTGAGATGATTGCAAAAATAATAATAAAAAAAACAATCATTATGAACGTAACCCAAGGATTGGGTGAACCACATTAAATTATGTGTCTTAATGTATATGTCAGTCATCTGCCCATCCATGATGCCATGGATCATGACCATTGTGCAACCACCCTCGACACCCTCGACATCCGTGCTTAGTTCTGCGTTCTCCGTCCTCCAGCTCCAGGGTTGTTTCTATTTCGGTTGTCTTATACGCTAGGACCCATACAATATGATAGAACGCATAGAAAATATAGGCCCTGTGATATACTATAAAATGCATGCTTGTTTGAATTTATTAATGCAGTGCTCATTTGAATTTTCAATTTTGAATTTAATAAAGGCGCCAAGGATCGATCCCCATTCCAATGCAGATTTTGAATTTGTAAACCTGCCCAGCCTATGATTTTGAATTTGTAAACACCCCCCAACCTTTTCGTTTGCCTATAATTAAATCATTTATGAAAAAAAAAATTATGATCTCTTGGTGAGGATATATATCAATGTTTAGAAGGTTTGGGATTTTGAAGAAAACTGTAACTAAACACAACAACGGAAAGGTAAGCAACCCTAAGTGGAATCATTCGTAATATAGTGTATTCTGCGGACAGAAAGCAATGCTAAGAGAGAAAATATGTTTTTGTTTCCAAAATGACTAACACAACAGATTTTCTTTCGTATCGAATTATTTTGCAGATGAACGAAGCGACTCCTTTCAAGTCACAAACATCATCCACATTTTCGTGCTCTGGTTGCAAGATCCAAAGAAAGACAATCTCAGAGCAATTCGTTCTTACACCTTATTTTCTCCAAAGCGATCCCAAGAAATTCCCCTTGGTGCACAGAGTCTTTGGAAATGGCCATGTTATCAAATTACTACAGGTTTGTTCCATTGCTATAATGCAGTCTACTAGCATATCATTCCAAAATTATTTTCTAATTATCCACAAATTCAAATGTCTTCTTCATCTTCATGACGACTTGTGTAATCTATTTCACAGTTTCAAATATGTTTATTGTGAACTTAGACAATTGGTACATACCAATAATGTCCAAAGGAACTAATCTCCATAATTGCAAGACATACTCTACTTAAAATTTCTCCAGCCAAAAATCTTATAAATACCGAAATTTCAGACATAATAAAATTTTCTCTCTCATTGAAATTGCAAGCATGGTGGAATGATTCCTCAGAGGATTGAAACGCTCCATAAATATTTCGAAAATAGGTTTAATTAAAATAATAAAGGCCTCAAGATTGGGTTTGTAATGTGTTTTGTACTGATCAGTACAAAGTATTTGTGATGGGTTGCTTGATTGTGGTGTCAGTTCGTTGTTACAGGATCTTCTGGCCAAGCAGGGAGGTGATGCAATAAGAAGTATGGTGTAAGAGGCAAGCTAAATAATTTGAGATCATGTCCATGACAGTATAGGAATAATCTATGAACTTCAGAATAAAGTAGGTAGCTAAAATCCCAATTGATGTCTGCTCAAGCAGATATCACCAACATTACTCTGCAACATGTCAATCTCTTACGCCTTGTTACAGGATATCATGAAATTTCAGATCCCAATTTCTTATACTTATCACCGCGGAGAAAAAGTGAAGATATGACACACACGAGCCCCTCTGTTTTAGATGATTTAGGTCATCTCGAATTATGGGAGCCACTCTATATATAAAAAATAACTATTATCAATCCACAATTCCTACATCTCTCTTGAAACATTTTATCCCTTCATATGTATATTGCAAGCATGAATATTCCAAAATTCTTCTTCAACCTGCATAAAATTCTTATATATGGATTTCAATGTGAATGTGATGCATGAAATTGTTATATATAGATCTTGCAAGTATAAATATTCCAAAATTCTTCTTGAGCATGCATAAAATTCTTATATATGGATTTGAATGTGATGCATGAAATTCTTATATGTGGATTTGAATCTAGGAGATAAAACATGTATCAACATGGTGAGTTTGGTGTGTGAATGTTGTCCACTTTATTTAGGTAATCCCCTTAAAAACGTAAGCACATGAAAACATCTCATGTCCTCCTTTTCTATTGAGAGCACCCATCCTACAAGTATTTAGAACTACATGTCTTTTATTCAATGCAATAATATTATAATGCTTCCACTAGTTACATTTAAATTTTAACTCCTTTTCTATTGAGAGCACCCATCCTACAAGTATTTAGAACTACATGTCTTCTATCCAATGCAATAATATTATAATGCTTCCACTAGTTACATTTAAATTTTAACTTTGTAGGTCCAAAGCATTCGATCTTACGGGTTTTTTTTGGTCACAACTTTTACCATCATTTCAATTTATCAAAATTTCTAAATCTTTGAAGTGTATATCAATGTTGCAATGGATACCTTTGTTGGCAATGCTTTATATGGTTATTAAACTCGAGGTTTGAAATTTTTAACGTAAAAATAAAAAAATCATACACATTTTACAAAATTAAAATTTCATAATTCAAAATTTAAGGTTAATAATTTTAAACCTCTTTATCTATGAATATGATGAATATGAGTAAATTAAAGATTTTTGCATTAAGAGTATCTAGGTTCTTTGCATCTCACTATGGTTGAGATGGTAGTGAGGTACTCTACTAGTTACTCTACAACCTATTATGGGGGATATGTTAACGTTGTTAGGTTCTCATTATGTTATTGAGCAAGCCCAATATGGAGAAGAAGTTGTCACTTAAGATTATGTTAGAGATAAGGTTATATTAAAAAACAAAATCTTTTAATTATAAAAAAAATTAACAATAATAAAAAGAAAGTTGACTCAATTAAAAGAAAACATCTAAAATATTAATTCCTTCCTAATAAAAAAAATTAGACACCAATAAATTTGATCCCTTTTGATACTTCATAAATTTTATATGAAAACTT
>JZKD02S1673584.1:264119-276867 GCA_000966675.3 Picea glauca | reverse complement strand
CTGGAGCTGTGGTGGAGGAACGGGTCTCTCCCTATGAAAGTGAACATTGTTGGTCAGAATATCTCTCGATACTCCATGTATGCAATTTCCTCGGGGATATTATGAAGACATCTTAAATTAAAAGACTCGTATGCTATTGTCAATGCTTCATCCTAAAAATATGAATAATTTTTGTAAAATAATAGCTTTGATAGTACCTTATCATTTTAAAAACTATGATTACCTATATGTTCTAAAACCATAATCAAGCTCTCAACATGTGCTTGCGAGTGAGTAATTGTTTGTACTTGCATGTGCATGTGAGTGAGTTTTGATTTCAAGATGAAAGTCGTCTTGTTTATTGTTTTCATGTACTTCTCTAAGCCTAGCACGCCTCACCATACTCTCTTACGGGTACATATTATATGACTCATGCACATTATTTAAAGTTCAAATATTTCTTCAGGGGATAATTTCTATTAACCACGGTTCTTAAGGAATTGGCTACCTTATATTCAACATTCCTATCTCCGGGATAATTTTGAATATGCTACATGTATTAATCTTTCATGAAATTGTGCATACACATAGATTCAATTCATTCCTAGTAAATTATGTATTAATATCTCATGAAATTGTGCATACAAATAGATTCCATTCATTCCATATATATAATTTATTAGGAAAAATAATATTATGTTCCCATTATTATTTATTTTTGTTTCAAAAATATCATAAACAAAAATAATAATAATATTTTTTTTACTTGTAACTTTTTATTATCTTATTCATTTTTAAAGAATTTAACTATAAGAAACTTTATATGTCCAAATGTAAAATTTAAAATTAAATAAAATACCTTTTGTTATATTTAGGTCTTCATATTTTGCATTAACATTCAACCTATAATTTAAGGATTTTGTTTAAATTATCTTTGGCCAAATTTACAATTGAACTCCTCTCACACTGATACTAGGTTATGAGACCTCTTTTTTTGTGGGACAATTTTGTAGGTATTTGTTACCCCTATCACTTATGAACATGTTCTTAACCATTAAACCACTGAATATAGCTACTCTAGGTGCAACAACATCTCCCTCATACAACCATAGTGGGATGTAAAGCACCTAGATACTCTCAATGCAAAAATCTTGAATTTACTCATATTCATCATATTCATAAACAAAAAGGTTTGAAATTCTTAACCTTATATTTTGAATTATGAAATTTTAATTTTGTAAAATCTCTATGAATTTTTCATTTTCATGTCAAAAATTTCAAACCTTGAGTTTGATAGCCATACAAAGTATTGCCAACAAATCTATCCATTGCAACATTCATCTACACTTCAAATATTTAGACATTTTGATAAATTGAAACGATGGTAAAAGTTGTGACAGAAAAAACCCATAAGATTGAATGACTTGGACCTACAAAGTTAGAATTTAAATGTAACGAGTGGAAGAATGATAATATTATTGCATTCAATAAAAGACATGTAGTTCTACATACTTGTAGGATGGGCGCTCTCAATAGAAAAGGAGGACATCATATGTTAGAATTGAATGTTGAAGACTCAACATGATTTGATCATGAAAAATAATGTATTATGGATTGAAATGTGTTTTCTAGAGTTCATGGACCATGCACATGTTAAACAAAACCACGAAAAAGGTAATGCAAAGGGAAGCTTTCACTTGTAGGTGTCATAAAAGAACCATTACAACTTTTTTCACACTAGAGATGGACCTTCACAATGTCTTACATGTGGTCCAAGGATAACAAGTGACATCTTAGGGCCTAAAATATGCTTTTAGGACTCATAGATAATGAATAGGGTCCAAAACTACAACATAAACCCTATAAATAGAATATTTTGACCATAAGTGTAATATAGGTGTCATTACAAGGTTTCACTTTGCATGGAAATGTATACAAGCTATGGTCATGGTCTAAGGAGGAGCACCATTCATAGGGTCCCAAACCACCAAAAAGGCCTTTTCAAGGGAATCCTTGGCCCACGAGTGTTATATGGGCACCATTACAAGATTTTGTGAATCACTAATGGGTCTTAGTGCCCTAGAAATGGTCCACAAGGTGACACTATTATATTAGGGACTAAAACACACTTTGAAGGCTCATTGATTATGCACATGGGCCCTAAACAAATATGTGGGCCCTGAAAATGGATTCTTTGTCCCATAAGCATAATATCTGTGAAAATATGAAGATTACAAATGATAAAGGGGTCTCCTAGCCCTAGCCACATTTTAAGCATGAAAATAAATGTATGAGGTGCTAAACTAATATTTCTAGTCGGATGGAACATCCACAAGGTCCACAATCACCACGCATGCCCTACAAATGAAATGTTTTTTCCATAAACATAATATATGTGTCATTATGAGATTGGGGAAAAAAATATGAAAAAAATACAAAAGTTTCATTTTCATGTAAAAAATAATATTCTTTTCCTTTGAAAATAGAAAAAATTAAATAAAAATCTCAAAACTTTAAAATATCATAGATGTAAATCTCTCCATGATATTTTCAACCATTCAAAAATGTCAAAATAAAAAAAGATTAAGGTAAAATTTCATCCTTAAAAAGATAAGTTTGTGAAGGACATGTATTTTTTTTTTGTTTATTTATAATTTTATTTTAGGGGTGCACATTATCCCTATCGTGAAGTTGTGCATACACATAGATTCCATTCATTTCAAATATATGGTTTATTAGAAAAAATAATATTATGTTCATATTAGTTCAGATTATTTTAGAAAAAATAATATTATATAATGTTTTACTTTGATAATTTTTCATATAAAATCTATCAAGTAGGGAAAGGGATCAAATTTCTTAGTGTCTTATGAAGGAATTAATATTTTAGATGTTTTGATTGTTTTCTTTTAATTGAGCCAACTTTATTTTTATTATTGTTAWTTTTTTTWAAATTAAAGGACATTTTTTTTAATATAACCTTAAGTGACAATTGCTTCTYCATATTGGGCTTGCTCAATAACATAAAGAGAACCTGACAACATCAACATCTCCCCCATACTAGGTTGTAGAGCAACTAGCTACTCTAGATGCAACAACATCTCCCTCRTATTTCTTTGTAGAGCACCTSGATGCCTAAYATCTCACTCATAGTGGGATGTAAAGCACCTAGATGCTCTCAATGMAAAATTCTCGAGTTTACTCATATTCATCATATTCRTAGACAAAGAGTTTTGAAATTCTTAACCTTATATTTTGAATTATGAAATTTTAATTTTGTAAAATCTGTATGAATTTGTSATTTTCAACCTCAGTTTAATATCCATACCCATTGTAACATTGATCTACACTTCAAATATTCAAACATTTTGATAAATTAAAAAGATAGTAAAAGTTGTGACAGAAAAAACATGCTACAAAGTTAAAATTTAAATGTAACGAGTAGAAGCATGATAATATTATTGCATTGAATAGAAGACATGTAGTTCTACATACTTGTAGGATGGGCGCTCTTAATAAAAAAGGAGGACATCACGTGCTTACTTTTTTAAGGGGATTATCTAAAGAAAGTGGACAATATTCATACACCCAACTCACCATGTTGTTACATGTTTTATCTCCTAGATTCAAATTCACATATAAGAATTTCATGCATCACATTCACATTCATATATAAGAATTTCATGCATGCTCAACAAGAATTTTGGAATATTTATACTTGCAAGATCCATATAAGAATTTTATGTATCACATTCAAATCCATATATAAGAATTTTATGCATGTTGAAGAAAATATTTGGAATATTCATGCTTGCAAGATACATATGAGTAGTTAAAATGTTTCAAGAGAGATGTACGAATTGCGGATTGCTAATAGTTATTTTTAATATCTAGAGTGGCTCCCATAATTCGAGAGGACCTAGATATATTGCATGTGTTCTTAGTGGATTCACCAACCCACAATTCTTGCATCAGGTTCATGTGTGGGTGATCAAAACCAACGTTTTGCTAGATATATTAGTCCGAAATGCTCTACTATGCCAATTGTGTGAACATAGAGGAGGCATCTAAATCTTTTGTTGAAATGATAGAGAGAGATGTGGTCTCGTGGAATGCAATGATTGTAGCATGTGTGCAGATTAGACATGGAGAGGAAGCCTTAAAGCTCTTTTGCAAATAAAAGGCATGAAGCCTGATCAGTTCACATTTGCCAGTGTCCTTAGAGCTTGTGCCAGCCTTGCAAATCTGGAACAGGGCAAGCAGGTCCACTCACAAATCATCAAGATGATATCTGTGTCAGATATGACTGTGGAAAATGGACTTGTCACCATGTATTCCAAATGTGGCACTACAGATGATGCACTTAAGTTGTTCGATGCTATGATTTTTCGAGTATCATCTCGTGGAATGCCATGATCAAAGGATATGCCCAGCATGGACGATGTCTGGAATCACTTAATCTCTTTGAGCAGATGCAATCCAGATGCATAAGCCAAATGAGATCTCATTTGTTGGTGTTCTTTCTGCATGCAGCCATGCAGGCCTAGTGGATGAAGGTTGGCAATACTATTCTTCAATGAGGTTGGATCATGGTATAGTGCCAGGTGTGGAGCATTATGTTGTATGGTGGACCTTCTAGGCCATGCTGGCCAACTTGACAAAGCCGAGAACTTGATGAATGATATGCCATTGGACCTAATGCTTTTGTATGTTGGATTCTACTGGGAGCCTGCAAAGTTCATGGCAACCTGGAGGTAGGAAAACACGTTGCAGAATGAGTTGGACCCACAAGATGCTGCAACATATGTAACTCTGTCAAACATCTATGATGCAGTTGGCAGGTGGAAACTGCAACAAAAGTGAGAAAAATGATGAAAGACAGAGGAGTGAGAAATGATAACTTGTGAAGCAAGAAATGCAGAGACAAAGAATAGAATAGAAAACAATATATTAGAATATATGAAGAAGTTACAATGAGAAGAGTTAATGAAGAACTCTATGAAGAAGATGTGAAGGAGTTCTATGCAAAGGGAAATAGCTGAGCTAAATAGGCTCAAGCAAAACAAGAATAGAAAGTACAACTCGACAAGACAACTAGCAGTGTACAGTCAGCCTGTCGAGGTTACATTATATTTAACACTCCCTCTTAAACTCAACAGTTACAATCATCAGCACTGATTATGCCTAAGTGTTGTCTCTGAAAATAAAAAACTGACTTTCCTAGTGGCTTTTTAAAGATATCAACAAGCTGATCTCGAGAACCACAGAATTGTAGTGCAATATCACCATTATTGACTAGCTCGCGTATAAAATGAAAATGAGTGTCAATGTGTTTGCTCTTCTTGTGAAACACATGATTTTTAGATAAAGCAATTGCTGAAGTATTACCACAGAATATAGGAGTTGGATCCTTTTCTGTATGTGACATATCTTTCAATATTCTTCTCAGCCACATAGCTTGACAAGAAGCTGAGGTAGCAACGACATACTCTGCCTCTGCAGAGGATATTGAAACAATTGGCTGCTTCTTTGATGCCCATGAGATGAGGTTCGTGCCCAATTGAAAAACATGTCTATATGTGCTTTTGCTATCATCTAGGATGCCTGAAAAATCACTGTCTGTGTAACCAGAAAGCTGATTACTATCAGATTTAGTGTACCATAAGCCAAAATTTAGTGTTCCTGCTACATATCTCAAAATTCGTTTCACCATTTTCCAATGAGAATCTTTGGGTGATTCCATGAATCTGGAAACAAGGCTGGCTACATACATAATGTGAGGCCTAGTTGTTGTAAGATACAACAAATTGCCTACTAAACTTTTCTACAGGGTAGAGTCCACTTTAGGACCTTCATCTTTCTTGCTCAATTTTGTGCCTAGTGGTATAAGGGTTTCTGCTGGATTGCATTCTTCCATGCGAAATCTTTTGAGGATGTATGTTGCATACTTTTGCTGACAGAAAAAGATGCCTTTGGCTGATTGATCAACCTCAATCCCTAAAAAATATTTCATTATGCCAAGATCTGTCCTCTCAAACTTAGATTGCATGGCATGTTTAAAATCTGTTAACTCAAGATTTCCTATATAGATCATGTCATCAACATATAAACATACAATCAAAATTTTACCGTGCTGATCTGTTTTGGTGTAAAGAGTTGGCTCATTTTGGCTTTTGCTGAAACCACTTTTGATCACATAAGTGTCAATTCTATTGTACCAAGCTCTTGGAGCTTGCTTTAAGCCATACAAGGCTTTCTTCAACCGATATACTTTGGCTAGGTGCTCTTGGACTTCAAATCCATGTGGTTGATCGACATAAACTTGTTCTTCTAAGAAACCATTCAGGAATGATGACTTGACATCCATCTGATATACTTTCCATTTGTGTTGGGATTCTATGGCCAATAGAGTCCTTACAGTGTCTAATCTTGCTACTGGAGCAAAAGTTTCACCATAGTCAGTACCTGGTTGTTGTGAGAATCATTTGGCAACAAGTCTTGCCTTGTGATTTTCAATCTTCCCTTTTTCATTGAGTTTAGTTTTGTAAACCCACTTGACACCAATAGTCTTCTTGTGAGTTGGCATGTCTTGTTCCCATGTCTTGTTCTTCTCAATGGATTCAATTTCTTGGTTCATGGCTTCAACCCAATGTGGCTCCTTAGTTGCTTCCTTAAAAGATGTAGGTTGACATGGCATTAAAGCAAAAAGGTTGTGATGTTCAAAGTCATCCAACTGCTGATGGATTTCTCTCAAACTTCGAGTTCTCTGATTTTGTGGTTCAGAGAATGATTCTTTGTTGGAAGTTGAGTTATCCTGAGAATTTTCAGGTGTCTTTGTACCTGCAATCTTGGAAGAATAGTTTGAGGTACTTGTTGTCCTGAATTTTCTATGTTTTCAGAACTTGGCAGCAATGGATTTTGACTGTCCATCTGATGATTTTCTGAATCATTCCAGAATTGATTTTCCAGAAATTTTACATCTCTGCTGAGAATTAATTTCTTTGAGATTGGATTGTAAAGCCTGTAAGATTTAGATGTTTCACTATATCCAGTGAAAATACATTTCTCACTTTTGTTATCAAGTTTCTTCCTTAATTCGGAAGGTATGTGAGCTTATGCTATGCATCTGAATGTCCTTAGATGCGCAACATTGAGCTTTGTCCCACTCCATGCTTCTTAGGGAACTTTCATCTTTAGACTTGTGGTTGGTGATCTATTCAAGATATAAAATGAGCATGCTACTACTTCAGCCCAAAACCTATTTGACAAACTTTTCTCTTTGAGAAGTGTTCTTTCCATATTCATTATTGTCTGATTTTTCCTTTCAGCCACTCCATTATGTTGTGGAGTATACCTGGTTGTTGTTTGCATGATAATGCCTTGTGATTTGTGGAAATTTGCAAATTCTATGGAGTTGTATTCTCCTCCTCCATCTGACCTGAGTGATTTTATATATTTTCCACTCTGTTTTTCAGCTTCTACTTTGAATTCTTTGAATTTTGCGAATATTTCAAACTTGTGTCTAAGAAAATAAATCCATATTTTTCTCCTAAAATCATCAATAAATGTTAGAAAGTAAAAAATACCACCTATTGACTCTATTTTCATTGTTCCACATAGGTCAGTGTGAACAAGTTCAAGATGTTGTTTGGCTTGATTTGATGACTGTGGAAAACTAGTTCTCTTATGTTTTCCAAGTATGCAAGACTGACATGGGGGAATTTGCTCTTTAAAGATAGGAAGACCTTTGACCATGGAGTTCTTATGAAGAAGACTTAGACTCTGAAATGGTAGATGTCCAAATATTGTATGCCAAACCATTGTTTCATTCAGGGTTGATGCACTTTGTGCATATGGTTGACTCAGATTTGCAGTTCCGAGGGTAAGGGGAAACATCCTATTTGGAGTCATATGGATTTCAGAAATCAATTTTCTGCTGGGGTATTTGTCATATATTTTGCAAGATGCTCCCTCAAAAAGTACCTTATAGCCTTTTTCAATGAGATGTCCTACACTTAACAAATTATGTTTCAGCTCTAGAACATGGTAGACATTGTTTATGTCTTTCTTTACATTCTGTTTAGTAAGAATAGGAACAATTCATTTTCCTTGAACCTTGACTAAGTAATTATTTCCAAGTGTAATATTAGATGAGATTGAAGAATCAATGCATGAAAGTAATTCTTTGTTACCTATCATGTGATTGTTGCATCCACTGTCTAGCAACCAAAGATATTTAGGTTGTTCTTCAGTCTTGTGACATGAGAGGAACATACCTCTTGAGTTTTCTCTCGTATGATTTGACACATGTGCTCTGCTTGAGAGTTGATCTGCTTGCTTCTTCCTGCATTCAGATTCATAGTGCCCATACTTTTTGCAGTAATAACATTGTATGCATGTTTTGTCATTTGATCTTCTCCCTCTGACTCTATGAGGCTGGAAATTCTAATGTTGATTTTGTTGTTTTTTTCTTTGACCTTGGAAATTTTGATTCAGATACTGTTGTTTGTTACCTCCACTGGAATGAGGGTTACTGTGATTTCTCCCTCTTCCTTGGTGACCTCTGTTTCTTCCTCTGCCTCTCCCTCTGCTAAAGGAGAATTGAATTTTGAAGGCATTCGAGATTGACTCATCTGTGAGATGCAGTCTGGTCTCATGCGTCACCAGAGAACCAATTAATTCATCTATTGAAAAACTTGACAGATCCTTGGTTTCAAGGATTGTTGTTACAACCATTTCAAATTTCTTGGGTAAACTTCTGAGGATTTTCTCAACAATGCGTTGATCAGTGATGGTTTCGCCAGTCAATCTGATCTGGTTCACGATTCCCATGACTCTAGTCATGAACTGATCCACATTTTTGGACTCTGTCATTCTTAAAGTCTCGAATTGTGTCCTCAAGGTCTGCAGTTTGACTGTTTTGACCCTATCATTTCCTTGATAGGAAGATTTAAGGATGTCCCAGGCCTGTTTTGAAGTACTAACGCCTGTGTTTTTGAGAAAATCGAGTCATCCATAGAATTTTGAATCCATAATTTAGCTTTATTTTCTTTGTTCCTCTGTGTTGCCTGAGCAATTCTCTGCAGATTTGACATGGCAGAAAGGGATGCGGGATCTGGTTCCACATATCCAAGATCCACTGGATCCAAGCACTCTTATGCTTGCAAGAAGGATCTCATCCGAAGAGACCAAAACTCATAGTTATTTCCAAGAAGAATCGGACCCTGAGTTGGTCCTAAATTGCTAGACGACGCCATATTTTTTTTTTTTTTAAATTTGCAGAAAAAAATGGAGGGAAATTTTGTATTTACCTCCGATCGTCGAAACGTCGATTTATCGATGGCCAAAGAGAGCTTATCAACCTTGAGTTTGACCTTAGTCACCGTGCAATGTGACCACGTCCCTTGATGTTAAAGCGCTACGGGCTTTTCCGGTTCTTGTCTTTCAAATTGCCGAAATGCGAAATATGCCTTTGGACAATTCAACGGTCCAGATCTTCCTGTGATCTGATGGTCTAGATCTTATAGGGATCTCGCGAATCAGGACTTCATGAACCCTAATGATGATCTCTTCTCACTCCTAGATTCCCCGATCTCTGATTTACCGAAATGGCGAAATGACTTCAAAGATCAACGATCCTCATTGATTTGAGGTCAACAACTCAAATTATTTCGAACATTCGCGTATCGGTATTTCGCGACTCTTGAACTCTCTTTGCGACGTTCTTCAAAACTGCGAACTCCGAAATGTTGATTTGCCAAAAATGGATTTAACTTCAGTTAGCCCCTTGGGATATACCACTGGTCCACATGATCTCTCCTGATATGACCGCAGTCCCTTTCAGGGTTTCGCAACTCAAACGCGTGACCTCTTGGTCTCTCGACTCCCGAAAGGCTGATTCCCGAAATGTCGATGGCCCTTTATTTTCGGGACTTTCCTCGAAGGCCTAGATTGTTGCCACACATCCTCTTACAATGGACAGTCCTCATCGTTTCGCGATTTCACGACTTTCGACTCCAAATTCTCTGTCAACTTGAAACCCCAGTAGCCAAAATGCCGACGATTTCCTCGATGTTCGCCATGTGTCCGAATGAATGGACGACTGTGACATTTTCAGGATTTCGCGATATGTGATGTCGGGGTTTCGTAATTTCGCGTATCGGGGTTTTGGAGTGCAATCACCTTTGCTCGTCCAACTCCTGATTCTCGATTTTGCAATGAGATAAGATCGACGGCTCACGATCTTTTGCGATCCAACGGTCCAGAATGACTCGTGATTTCACGATTCACGAATTCTCACGGCAGTCTTCTGACCTTTACACCTTGCGAATTAGCGAAATGACGAGATCTCTCCACGTGTTTCTTGATGGATGGTCCAAATGATTTCGTGACTTCGCAAGTCAAATTTCTCATGTGCGCTCCAAAGGACTAAACCTCGTGCACATTCTCGTTGATCCAACGGCTGTCGGTCCTCTGCGCAAGATCTAACAACTGAAATTCTTTTGCCTTTTTTGCGCTCTCTTCTTCCCTTCTGAACTGGTTTCCCGCTCTTGATCCATTTGTAGGACGAATCTTACGGCCTCAATGGTTGTTCTTTACACATTGGATGCGATCTTTGCTGCATTTGACGAAATTTTCTCCTGCGGAAGAAAAATTTGTGAATCTTTCAAAGATTTTAAAGAATTTCACAAATTCTTTGTTCTCTACTGCAATCTTTGACAGATTTGAGCGATTTCCAAAAATCTTTAAATGATTCTGCCTTCTGCAGGAATCTTTAACGATTTTGAACGAATTCTTCGAGTTCTTTAAATGTTCCTACGTCCTGCAACTCTTCTTCGTGAATCTTTAACGATTCTTGAAAATTGTATAAGAATCTTTACTGTTTCTTCCTTCTTAGTCTCCGCTTCCTTCTCATGTTTCTGGTCCTCAAAACTTTCGAGCATAGTAAGCTCTGCTACGTCGCTAGAGCTTCTTACGCTGATCTTTTGAGAGTATTATGGACAGCTCTCCAAGCCTTGTGAAAAGTCTGTGTCGAATGCTCTCAAGGTCCATGAGGCTCTGCTCTATGAGGATCGTGTTTCTCTCCACACTGTGTGAAGAGGCTTACTGCTGAAGCTCTGATACCATGATAAATTGTGAAGCAAGAAATGCAGAGAGAAAGAATAGAACAGAAAACAGTATATTAGAATATATGAAGAAGTTACAATGAGAAGAGTTAATGAAGAACTCTATGAAGAAGATGTGAAGGAGTTCTATGCAAAGGGAAATAGCTGAACTAAATAGGCTCAAGCAAAACAAGAATAAAAAGTACAGTTGGCCAAGACAGTTGGCAGTGTACAGTCAGCCTCTTGAGGTTACATTATATTTAACAAGAAAAGACCCTGGATTTAGTTGGACTGAGGTTAAGAGTAGGGTGCATGCCTTTGTTCTGGGAGACCAAACACACCCACAAACAGAGGAGATCTATGGATCGTTGGAGAGATTGACTGGGGATTGTCACATTGCAACCATGTTCATCTCCAAGATTGCTAAGCGAGAAATAGTTGAGAGGTATGCCAACCACGTCCATCACTTTAGTAGTTGGGGATTATGATCTTTTGGAGAGTATTGGTGACACTCTAACACGCATCATGCATACTTTCAGAATATGAACCCTGCCATTGTAGCCCTGCCTTTGTAGCCCAGGTCTGGATAGCTTAGTGTTTGAATTCATTTTGGCCTGCTATATGGCATCAACATCTTTCCTTTGACGTTAACTCGTATTTCCTAGCATCATGTGCTCATGTAGTATGAGGCAACAACTATTCATTGAGGCTTTACCTAGTCTGGAAAATGTTTTGTTTTTTGGCATGAGTTATTCATTGAGGCTTTTGGTTTATTGTGGGCAACTAGTAAAAGGGTGGCCTGACACATTCTGCTTTGACCTGAGGGAAGCTTGTCGATTATTTTTTATTTGAGTTGAATTAAGTTTTGACTGCATATTATCTACACATAGGTGATTACGTGGGCACATTGCTGAATTTAAACTAATTTGGCTTTCTCCTAATTGTTTTATTAAATGTACGCGATTTGAATTTGTTAGTGCTTCATGAATTTCTATAGAAAGAAACAAACTGATGAGAGTGGCAAAATTGTGACTAAGATAGAGGAAACAAATGTTATGAGATGATCCAATACACTAATAAAGTCTGGATTATAGTTTCTTAGAGCAGACCTGTTCTAAAGTAAATGCTTTCAGTAAAAAAAGCTCGATATGCAGATTGTATGTGTATTAAGCCAACCAGAAGCAGGTTGAAATTGTATTCTCACCATGGGTGAATACAAGTTTTAATTAATGCTTAACTTGATATTATATGGTGAAACAAGTAAGACAATGAACAATCTAACCAATTACGGAGAACCTAAAGTGCCTAATTGCAGTAAAACAAGCTCGATATGCAGATTGGACGTGTATTAAGCCAAGCAGAAGCAGGTTGAAATTATACGCTCAACATCTTTTATAAGAAGTTTCTTCCATTATTTAATCATAATGCCATGGGTGAAGACAAGTTTTCATTAATGCTTAACTTGATATTATATTGTGAAACAAGTAAGACAATGAGCAATGTAAGCAATTACGGAGAACCTAAAGTGCCTAATTCCTCTGAAATTAGGTTTAACCGCAAACAATTATTTGATCATTTATGCTGTTTATCGAAGTTGTATTTGTTCATTCAACGACCAATAGGTGTGATTACAATATATCCAATAGGCACTGGTAGATGTAATT
>JZKD02S1673584.1:246650-257722 GCA_000966675.3 Picea glauca | reverse complement strand
AATGGGCAGGATTCAGATCCTGACTGGCCAACAGGGTGAGATTCGTAAGAGATGTGGTTTTGTCAATTCAAACTCAACTAGGCAGGCTGCCAACTGATGATCATGAAGGACAGACAGACTACATGATATTGTGACAAGTCTGGATTTCCATTTTATGGTTTAAACAAGTGGAGCAGTCTACCACTAACAACAAACGATGAAAAGAATTATGCAGTGTATGATGAACATGTGATTTTGAAAGTTAAAACAAAGATGACTGCACCAGCATCTCATTACAAAACACTTTTGTATTTGAATTAAAAACAATGAATATTGATATGCGCTTGTGGACTTGGTATGCACTTGTAAACTTGGTTAGAGATTTTTTTTATTTCTTTAAACATTAAAAAATTAACAACCCCAAACTAGCATCTCACAAATAAAAAAATTGTATTTGGATTAAAAACAATGAATATTGATATGCAGATGTGGACTTGGTTAGAGAAATTGTTTTATTTCTTTAGACAGTCAAAAATTGACAACCCCATAATGTCATTTATTTGATTCAAGATATTATTTTATAGAGATAATAAGAGGAGCAAGTTACTTAAATAGTTTAAATATTTTTTTATATATCTTTATATTTATGGTAGGATGTTAGATAAATTATTGTTATGGTAGGATGCTTTATAAATAATTAGAATTCAAGGGTAATTTTAAAAACCTTTTAAATGGGTTAATCCCATAATATATAGGAAAATTGGAAGACTATTTTATCATATATATTGGTTAATCTTTTATTAATTTTGTACAATCTTGTAAAATCTTGAGGAATCTTTCATGGAATTATAAACTTTTAAGGAACTTTTCACTAAATTATAAAATCTTATAAAATCTTCACAAATTTTTTGATAAAGAAAAATGCATTCATTAAATTGTAATATACTCATTTTACATATTTGGAAAAAGAAACATGATTTGTTCATCCTCTAGACATAGACTCTTTCACATCCCTCTAACCATATTTCACCACAAAGTTCATATGTGTTGATTGGGAGCACCACTTTTCTCACGAGATATTAATCTTTGCTCTACCACTTCTATCATGGATTTTTTTTTCTCACGAGATATTAATCTTTTCTCTACCACTTCTATCATCGATTCTTTATTACTGATTCATTGATTATGAAATGACCCTTCAAACAAGTTCATCAAATGATGTTCCTAAATAGGAGCACGGATAATTTTATCCATCACTAACTCCAAATGTATAAGAATATTGCTAGGTCACATTCCATGTATGACTCTAATCATCCATTTGTATCCAAAAATGACCCATTTCCAAGGAAGAGAGGTCATCTAGACTTCCATAATTAAGAATGAAGAGTTAAAGATGTAGATTCAGTAAGGGTTATTATGTCATCATGTATATCTATACCTAGGAATATCATGGTGCAAAGTCAAAGTTTTATCACCTGTTTTAAGCCCATTAAGGGAAACACATGCAATGTCTTTCACTTGGATCCTACTACATACCGACTCCCAAAATTGAGTTGCAAAAAAATAATGAAGAAATAAATGATCATGAACTATATTAAAAGTCACTTTTTCCATATGATTCAAACACCAATAAGCATACATATTTCTTAGTTACATAAAACTCTCCACAACATGTGCATTATTAGAAGAACCTTTGTAACGATTTTTTTTCAAGGTTGTTTATCAAGTTTGTTCTTTAACTTTGACTTCAAGAATGATAGTGCACTAAACATTCTCTCATCCTCCACTAGCTACATGTAATGCTCTTTTAGTCTTGAAATAAAAAATATAATTGCATTAGAGGAATGTTGAACATATGTTAATATGTATCCTATGATGAACACATAGGAACCTAATGCATAGACCATTTTTCTCTTGGATTAGCTAAGTAGAGCTCATTTCCATTTCTAAATAACTATAAGTCTTTTCAAAGAAAACATAAAATAAACATAGTAGATACTAAAATGTGAATTTTCCTAAGTCACACCACAAAGTGAAAGGAAATAAATTTTTCTCCTAGCACAACAATGCATAAGAGGATGAGGGTCCTAATTAATATAGAAAGGAAAATCTCTTAGGACAGGCTCCTATATTTTAAAGAAGTCAAGTTCTAGTGCAATCACTCTTTCACAACCTCTATTTAAAATGGAAGTGATTGTGGGCATCAAACCCTATGAAGGTGAGATTATTGTTGTTAAGTTGAATCATTGGTTGCAACAGTTAGAAGTGTACTTTAGTGTTTATAATATAGATGAAGAGTAGACACTTTCATTTGATCGATTGAAACTAGAGGCCCATGCACTAACCTAGTGGGAAATCCACATGAGGACATTTAGGTTGGAAGGTGATCCACTAGTAACAAGTCAGAGGTGTTTAAAACCCTCATGAATTCCCAGTTTTACCCTATTGGGTGTGTAGAGGACTAGTGGATCCAGTGTCATCACTTCATGGAAAGGCATGGGCATAGTGTGGTAGAGTACACCACCAAATTTAGGAAGATGGTGATCATGTTGGGTATCTCTTTGAAGAACTCATATGTACTCCTAAAGTATTTGGTAGGTCTACACAGTCAATTGTGAAAGTAGGTGATGCTCTTCAAACCAAGGACCATTGAAGAGGCCTCTATAAAATAAAAATACATGGAGAACATATGCCATAAGAAAGGACAACCTGATGGTTCTAAACAAAATGACCACCAAGATGCTTGCATGTTAGTGAAAGGATCCAAACAACCATTGAAACCATTGTAATATGGATGGTCACATCGAAGATAAGTGTTGGGAGCTACATCTAGATATAAATCCAAAGAACAATAAGAAAGGATGTCAAAAAGAAGAACCCGTTAGCAACGGATTCCAATACACTAGAAGAGAGTGGATTGAATGTGGATGAAAATATTCTATGCACTATAGTGAAAAAGGAGATGAATTTGAGTAGCCTTCATCACTTGGAAGCGAAGAAGATGAAAAAACTCTTCCATATTAAGATGTAGGTAAAAAATACCAAGGTAGATGCTCTATTCAATTCCAATTCATAGGTCAACCACATAGCAACCTGATCTATAAACTGTTGTGGATATTCCACTAGAATAGTTCATCACAACATATCTGATAAATAAAACTGAAATCTACTGTTGGACACGCATTTTGGATGCAATTTTGAGAAATATCTTAAGGGTTGAGGAGTGTGTAGTAAAGATACATTCATGATCATAGCGTACAGTAAAGGCACATTCATGATCGAGAGCACAATAAAAGCACATAAGAAGATAAAGAAAGAAAATAAATCAAGGAGATAAAGAAAGGAGATAAAGCAAGAAAAACAACATGTAAACAAAAATAAAGGAAAAACAACATGTGAGAGAAAGTGAAGGAAAAGAAGCATGCATATGCCAAGGCACGAAAAGAACGCATGAAGTATGTGTTGTCATGAGTTCTAATGAGTCATAATGAGTTGTCATATGGTTTTGTGATAAGCTAGTATAGTTTTGAGCCCTAAACTCTATGTATAAATATGTAATGGGTTGGGAAGAATAGATCGTTGTTGTTGCTGAGGGAATAGGTTGAGAATAAGAGATATTTTATGTCTCAAGGGTTAGGGGAGAGTTTGCAGAGAGAGGCTTGCACTACAGAGCAGATAGGAATGATGGGGAATGATATCATCATGTATCTATTGTAGCACATTACAGAAGCCTGAGATGATTACATGAATAATAATAAAGAAGCCAGTCATTATGGAAGTAGCCCAAGGATTGGGTGAACCACCTTAACTTCTGTGTCTGAATGTATCTTTTTATTTGATTGTTCATGGGAGTTATGTTTATGCATAATTAGATATAAATCTTATTTTTATATGAATGATTCACAATAGTTATGAGTGTTCCATTGAATGGTCGATGTCAGGATCTATGTTATAATGGTGTTGTATAATTGAGGTTACCAATTAATCAAGGGATGAGAGACACAAAATATTGCACACAGGGTATACAAGTATCAGTGAACATGTTGATGACCTCACTTCCCCTCATCCCTATAGAAAATTGGTTCCTACAGTCCCAATAGATACCTCGGATGAGACTTCACTTGCATGCAGGTGATGCCGAAAGGGACGGTATATGAAGGGTTTTGTTGGTTAGATAATTTGAACCTAGGGTCTTACAATCGTGCACCAAAAAATGGTTTTGTTACCAGGACTTAGAATAGGTAATTGAGGGAATGTTTTGGAGGCCGATTAAGAAAGAGATCATCGAATGGCTGGAAAGGAAGGAATGAGATTTTTCCCGAGCAGATAATATAAACCCTTAGATAATAAATGAATAATGGTTGTAAATGTATGTGTTCACAAAGCTGCATGAGATTTTCTTTTGCGAATTTCCTATTATTTTTACTAAATGGTTAGAAAGATTAGTGGAGAATATTGTACTACAATGTTGAGGAACTGAACTTGTGAGTTAGTAAGACAATTGAATTATGTAAGTAATAAGACTTTTTGCACAGTCGGTTTCTGGTTAAATAACATACCGGGGGCTTATATTATGGAATTTGCAGTAGATTCTACCTAGTCATATAGTGTTGTAGAAATAGATTTATTCAAGGGTTCGTGCAGAAGGTTTATGAAAGCATTGGGTACCTAGATAAATATGTTTTTGTGTGAAAAATGTGTGATGACAATGGAATTTGATTGATAAGGGCGTACATGCACATAGGGGAACTGGCGGATGACCAAGGTATGGTATGAAGGTAGGAAAGAATGAAGAAAGAAATGAAGAAGGGAGGGAGGAACTCAGGATGCATAGAAACAAAGATGGTATATCAGAAGAAGAAGATTATTTTGGATTACTACACAGTGGAAGAAGGTACAAGAGGTTGAATATTAGGGATGAGAAAGGAGATCTACACAATCAGTATGAGAGGAGGGAACCATGCGCAATAGTCTAGATCGTAGAAATACCACACAAAGAAAAAGAGGAAGAGGATTCTCAGTTCAGTCCTATAATAGAAGATTCGTTAAGTCCAACTCATGTTGGATCCTGTGTTGATTCCATGAACCCATGTGCGTGACCAAGATTTGAGGTAACATCCAAATAGTTTTCAAAAGCACTTGTAGTTAGTTGAGGAAGTCAGAGTAGTAGTAGCCAAAGAATTGGAAGTAGTGTGTCGAGTCAGAGTCAACCAACATCGTTGAGGGGAGGTACTATAAAAGACAACATGACAGGGTTAGAAAACACATTGAGACTTCCTGAGTTCTAGGGAATTCAGTTGGAGGATCCAGAACAACATCTATTTGTATGTGAGAAAATTTGGGCTACGAAGAATGTCCAGGATGAGTTCGTAAAGATGGCACAATTGGAAAAAATGTTAAGAGGTTGCACATTAGTATGGTACATGAAACTTCAAAGTACTACACCTAAATTTCAAGCAAGGACATTGGCATAAATTAGACAAGAATTGTTGAAATATTTCAAGAAGTCGAAGTATGAGTCACAGTACATCACAAAATTGAAGGAAATCAAGCAAGTGCAGACTGAATTAGTTTGAGACTACGATCAAAGATTTAAGGATTTGATGGGTAGGTTGAGATTCTAGATTCTTGATCAACAACAACATGAATGGTTTATTGCAGGACTATTTTTACACATTCGTTGCCCGTTGGTGCAACAACAGGTTATGTCACAACCTGAATCCTTGGATATTGGGATGAAGCTAGAAACAACTCCCATAAGGGATGGTGGGGAAATGGCTCAAGTCCAAACATAATTATTTTCCTTGACAATTCAATTAGCAGAACTGACGAAAGGAAATAAGAAGTGGTAACAAGTTTGGTGTGTCAATTGTAGGATTGAAGGCCACCATAAGAACGAATGCCCAACCTTTGCACAATATTTGACAACTGGAGCTCTGAAACCATTACCAGAAGGGGGGTATTGTAAAATATGTAAGAAAAGGGGACATCATCTACATGATTATCCATTGTTATAGAAATACCACAGTAAACAAAGGAATTTGTTTTGTAACTTTTTCAAGTCAGTAGGGCACAAAGGGAAGGATTATCGCGCATTCAATTTGATGAGAGAGCACACTTCAAATATGTGTTGGATTTAGGAGGAGAATGCTACGATGGAAGGATGTGGTACACAGTATAATAATCATAAAGGATTTAATCCAAGAAACCGAGGAGGATTTGGTAGAGGAATTTTTGGAAGAGGAGGTAGAGGTCCAATAATTTTCTAAAATTGTAATCAATCGGGGCACTTAGCTCGTCATTTCCTGAATCCTTGTACAACTTGCACATATTGTAGAGAAATGGATCATGCAACAAAATATTGTCCTCAAATACTTACGAAGTGGTAGGAAAGAGGGAATAAGAACCAGAACCCAAATCAGAACGTACAAAATATATCAATTGAGAAACGTAATTAAGGACCTAGAATAGAACGTGTCACGTGTGAGGGAGATAGAACAGGGGATGATGTGACAAATGGAGGGTGGGATGTTGAAATATGGGTAGGGAAATAGGTATCTCCTATGCCGACATTTGAACCACAACAAGAAAAGAAGACGTATCAGAGGAAAATAAAAGAGATACTAGGACTGGATTGGGTAGCATCAACATCATTTGCACCTCCTATGGTCAACATGCCTCTTGTATGTGATCATACTATGCCAAAAAATCCGCTTGAGAATGTAAGTACTCTAAGAGAGTTTCTGAGAAGGTACACATAATTGCTGCAAGATGAAATCACATTGAATTCCTCATGTGAAATGATTGATCATTGTGCAAAAGAAAGGGAAATTCCTACCACACATAGGATAGTGAATAAATTACTATGCAAAAAGATGACCAAGAGAGAGTTCTGACTAAGTGCACAGATTGAGGAATATGATGTGGACAATGTCATTTTAGACTTGGGTTCTGATGTGATTGTGTTACCAAAGTAGACACGGGAAATGATGGGAAACCCGAGTTTATATGCTCTCATGTCCAGTTAAGATTACAAAACCAACACAATATAGTACCAATTGGTCGATTGATAGGGATCCTTTTGAATATAGATGGGTTTCGCAGTATAGTAGACTTCGAAGTCATTGAAATCGTGGATGATAGTCATCCATATCCACGCTAATGGGGTTATAATGTGATTTTTACAATCAGGAAATTTTTAATCTGAAGAGGAGGGAAATGATATTTGAGGTAGGAGACTTAAAAGTTATTGCACCATTGGATCTGATAGAAGGAACGAGGTACATAGAACCAACGAAAGGGAAGAAAATTGAAAACATGTATAATATGATTGCACGAATGGATGACTATGTTAACCCCACTGTAGATGGTGTACTAAGTTGGAGAAACATTATCTCATGTGCATGAGACTCAGAGGAAGGTTTTGAACATTGGTAGCAAAGGATGCACGAAGTACCTACTAGACGATGTGCCCGCATTACTTGATCGTTGTGCTAGAATGGAATGGAGCTATGTGATCCACCCAAGTATGATGCCTTGAATGACATGAATATTCCATACAGGCGTTTGAGTTGCAAATACCCAAACAAAAAATATTGTTGGCATTAGATGTTATCTTGAAGGCCACTCCAGTCATATGGTGGGATGCACACAAGGAATGAATCGAAGATTGGCGATAGTGTAGAAGATTGATGCAATTTAGATTCAGTATCGAGGTGGAGTATACTATGCAAAAGTATACAAAGATAGTTGATTCAATAGATAATTTTGAGTAGTGGAGAAACATATGGAGATAGATATCGAAGAAGGAATTAACACACTTGTTTATACATACATTGGATACAATTCCTAAGAACTTGTACCTAGAACTAGAAATACATAGAGAAACAACGAATTAGGACCAACTAAGTAAAAGGTTTAAGGTAACATTTACATTTGAACATGAATCTCCATTACTAGATGCAAATTTGCATGCCATTATAACTAAGATCATTTCAGAAGAAGGGCCAATGGAAGTAGTACCTATGTGTAGTGCGCACAGAGCTTATATGATTGTTCATGAATTACTAGAATGTTATAATGTTGCTAAATAAGAACAAGATGAGGAAGATCCCAAGAATATACAATTACCTAGAAATGAGGGGGGATGTGTAGTAGAAGGACCAGAGATTGAATATGTTGTGTATGCACAACCACTAAAAAAACTAAAGGTAAATATTGGGACAAAATAAAATCCAAAATTTGCATAGATAGGCGATTACTAGAATGATGAAAATGTGGAGAAGATTGCATATTTATTATACGAGTATCAGGATATATTCCCAACTACATTCTCATAAACCAAAGGGATATCTAGGGAGTTAAGAGAAATGATGATCCCTTTGCAGCTAGGTTCTAAGCCAGTAAGAAATAGACATTATAGACTGAATACGAAATATAAAGAGAAGGTAAAGGCATAGATAGAACGAATGTCAGAAGCTAGAATCATTGAATCGGACGTGGAATCGGAATGGATAAGTCCAATGGTAGTGAAATATAATAAAAATGGGGAATCTAAATTGTGTAGACCTAAGGAAGTTAAATGATGCATGTTTGCATGATCCATTTCCAAAATCGTTTATAGACGAAGTGCTAGAGAATGTAGGAGGGAAGGAGGCCTATTCTTTCAAAGAAGAATTTTCGGGATATCACCAGATTAAAATTGCGCAAGAAGATGGACATAAGACTACCTTTGTGATAGAGTTGGGAAGCTATCAGTGCACAATAATGTTTTTTGGGTTGAAGAATGCACTTGCAGGTTTTTCAAGAGTAGTTGTCACAGATTTTAAGGAATTTACTCATAAGTTCCTTGAAGTTTACTTAGATGATTGGGCTATGTTTAATCTATTGAAAGATCACATAGAAGTACTCAGGTTAATGTTGGATACATGTAGACAATTTCATATTTCACTGAATTTGAAGAAATGTATTTTTTGCGTGCCTTTTGGAATTGCATTGGGACATTGGTATGTGATCAAGGCTTATTAGTGGATCCTACCAAGGTTAAAGTGATTTTAGACTTACAACCACCCACTTTAGTCAGAAAATTGAGAGAAACCATGGGTCATACATGATACTACAAGAATTCCATTAAGGGTTATGCACAGATTACAACACTTATGGAAAAGTTGTTGAAGAAAAAAGTTAAGTTCTAGTGGAATGAGGACTGCCAGAAAGGTTTGGATACATTGAAGCAAAAAATTAGTGACTGCGCCAATCCTAATATTTCTGGATTGGGGAAATAAATTTCATGTTCACGTGGACATATCATCTAGAGATTTAGGCGTAGTATTATATTATCCAGGAGAAGGAGACATAAACCATCCAATTGAATTTGCAAGAAGGAAGTTGTCAACAAAAAAAATAATTACACTATCATAGAACAAGACGGATTAGAAATGGTATTTGTGGTGTAGAAGTTTAGACATCATTTGTTAGGTTCTCATTTTAATATGTATACATACCATTCTGCACTAAGATACTTAGTGACCAAGACAATCTTGGGGGGCGAGAGTATGCAGATGGTTGATGTTGTTCTAGGAATATTATTTTGAGGTTGTTGTGAAACCGAGGGAAATTGAATGCAGGACCATATCACTTATCATACATACTATCAAGAGAAGATGCAAGGAATTTAGATGACAACTTGTCAGATGCACAATTATTTGCATTTAAAATGGTGGACGACTACTTCACATACATTGTGTAGTTTTTAAGTACATGAATGGCCCCGTTAGACATGATAGTTGCACAGAAGAAACAATTAGTGGTTAAATTAGTGGACTACCAGCTAATTGCAGAGAACCTATACAAGTTAGGTGCAGATGGGATATTAAGACGATGTGTGTTAGAGCATGAAAGGCCAATTATACTCTCAAAATCACACGAAGGAATTGCATGAGGAAACTATGTAGGTAAAGTGACAGTGCATAAGATTTTATGCGTAGGGCTCTATTGGCCCACACTTCACAAGGATACTAAAGAATACTATCAGGAATGTGATGTTTGTTAAAGGGTGTGAAAACCATCCAGAAGGAAGGAGATGCCTTTGCACTTGGAGGTTACGCTACATGTATTTCATAAATGGGAAACATACTTTATTGGATCAATCAACCCACCAATGAGAATATCAGGAGCTAAGTATATAATCACTACGACAAAGTATTTGAGAAGATGGGAAGAAGCAACACCAGTTTCATACTACATAGTGGAAACTGTTGTGTGGTTTCTCTTTGAGAATGTAGTTACATGATTTGGATGCCAGCACAGTCTACTAAGTGATCAGTGTAACAACCCTGGCTAAATAGTTGCATAGGGTTTATTAAGTATAGTTAATTAAATAATTAATTGTCTTAATGTTTATTAGTTAAGTAATGATTAACTATTAATAATATTAATTAATTATTTATTTATTTATTTATTTATTGTTTAATAAATGTTGATTAATTAATTAATTGATTACTTAACAAATTCAAAGATTTGGGTAATGAATTAAATGGTTAGAAAACTTTAAATTATTTATTATAAGACTTTATGTGTGCAGGGGGGGAATGAAGCATGGAGTGGAGGGATAAGGTAATAAAGGAATCGGATAAGGTAATAAAGGGAAGGATAAGGTAATAAAGAAAAGGATAAGGTAATAAAGGAAAGGATAAGGTAATTAATGGAGGGTAGGGAGTCAGTGAATGAGGGGAGATATGACTGGGAAGAGTCCTAAGGGAGGGGAAGAGTCCTACGTCGAAGTAATATTATCTGTTTAAATTTATGAATTTTTTTCTAGGCTTAATTAAATTAGGTCCCTACACTTGGTATTAGAGCTTCAATTTGAAGCATTGGAGCCTTAGGGGCCTACCTACCCTCCTACCCAACTTAGGAATGAAACTGTACCCACCCAAAAATTTAAATAACCCTGAAACCCTTTCATTAGATGAAAATCCAAATTACAGATCCAGCTCCACCTAACCTGCAAGCCAAGGACACGATTATTTTTTTTTATACAGACCTATATACATATAAACATATAAAAAATATGCACAGTAAAAATGAAATGGTAT
>JZKD02S1673584.1:229524-244312 GCA_000966675.3 Picea glauca | reverse complement strand
AATTTACATTCTAAAAATAATATAAATAGAATTTACAGGTCTAATCTACTACTTTCTGAACTTGGATTTTCAAAATTATCAAAGATAAAACTAGATAGAATCTGTTTCCCAGCTAGCTCATAATGCATGAAAAGTGAAAATCAAGTTGCCTGATGGAGACAATACTTTCTTCTATAACTCCTTCTCCCTTCTTCTATAACGCCCACTCGTTGTCGTTAAACTATAGGTAAACCATCTAAAAAGAAAAAAGAAAAAAATCGATACTTATTAAACCATCTAAATACTTATTAGAATAAACCAAGAAACCATATCATTATGTCCTCAGATCTACTCCAAATAAACTAAGAAACTGTATCTTCTACTGCAAAGTAAGAAGCATAAGGGGTGGTGGTCTTGTTATCACGACTAAAGAGCCAATCTTCTCCATAAAGAAATTGCGTATAATTATAAAACATAATTGAAATCCCAACCTATAGATAATTACTTTAAAAAAATTAGAAAATCCAAATCACTTATAGAATCATGAGGGGCCACGGTCCTATTATCAACACTATTAGGTCGAGAAGATGGTAGAGAAAGAAAACCCTACACAATGGCTTCATACATGACAGATCCTCTTTAAGCTCACAAAGTGTGATGATAAATCACAAAAAGAAGCACAGAATCACTCGGTGGAGCAGGGCATTGATTTGGTAGATTTTTGGTGAACTAACGGAACTCTGATCCTTATAAAAACCCCAGAATGGTCGAACCAGACTCATGGGAGGAGATGGATGCTCAGCCTTCGCATTCTTCAGCTGTCACATCATTGATGCATTCAATATTGAATGAAAATGCCCCTTCGTTTACATTTAATGTTAACGCCCCTGCTTTTTCACCGATTCTGAACACCTACTCTCCTACACAACCTAGTAAACCACAGGGCTTTTATCCAACCAATCCTGCTGGATTCACTAGCCACACAACACAACACATGCCACAACACAATGTAGGTTAGCCATTATATTTAAACGCATTTATTTGCAGTTGGGACTCCGATGCGATGGAGTTACACATAGAGCACACGCAGGCCACTCGTGAGAGTTCTGCAGTGTTCAATCATTCCAGAATGTTTCTCCATAGGTCCTTTGATAATGAACACAAGGAACCTAGGTTTGAATTTGATGGGGTTTCCATCCTTTCGCGTGAAATCTTGTCTGGGGTATGTTCAAGGTGGCAGGATTCAACGTCGGGTGAATTGGGTGTTGTTGGGGGTAGAATCAGTTCTTCCCACATACACAGATCATCATATGATTTGTCACAGCATTCCATGGTATCAGACCTCCATTTTCCTCAAAGAAAAACAAGAGATTCATAGTAATTTAGAGTTTGACATCCAAGCGATTACAGGCTCTTTTCTTAATGGATGCATGGAGTGGATTCTTCATGATGATGGTGAATGCAAACTTCTTAGAGATATAGGGAGTCTCTCCATCCTCGCAGGACCAATGAAATTCCTGCACCATAAATAATAATAAATATATAAAAATAAAAATTGAAGCCAAGACCAAACAAGCTATCGCCCAAGCACCAACGCTGAGATATGAGCATCGAGCCTGCCAAGAGGGAGAGAGAAAAGTGGAGAGGCGGGAGAGTTTGTGTAAGGTTTTAGGCGAAGAGAGCTCGAGAGAGAGTACGTGTAGGGTTAGGTTTAGGTTAGGAGGGTGTTGGAGGAAGTAAGGCGGGCACGTGGAATCCATGTGTGCCCACACTTTTTTTGATTATTTTGATTTATTTTATTTTATTTTTATATTATTTAAATTTTTATGTATATATATATTTTTTATTATTATTTATTTTTGTACGTTTAAATTTACTTAGTGTAAAAATAAAATTAAAGTTAATTAATTATCTAAAAAAAAAATATTTATTGTTTTATTTAGTGTAAAGTTAATCTAAATTAAAGTTAATTAATGATTTTAGGGATTAGATTAAATTTGGGTTAGATTAAATTTTGTTGGAGCAGACGGGTTTTGAACCCATGACCACTCACCATAGTCCAATCCTTGGAAAACAACCAAACACCAATGCACCACACATGAGTCATTATAAAATAAATTCTTATACATAAATAAATTAATATTCATAAAATAATATCCCGAAGTATAATCTCCAATTATCCATGTTAACCAAACATTGAGTTCCATGCCCTCAACCACCGAGCCAAGTGCCAAGTCCCTCCGTTCCATTCCACCATTCAAAGACAAGCACCAAGCTTCAGTGCATCACCTCAGGCTCACTACATCATACGACCACAAGTCCAGAACCAATACACAACCACAGCACACAAGCGCTAAGCTCCAATTCTTGAAATCCACTCTACAATCCTCAAGACTCACACCTGCAGCCACAGAGACACACAATTTAATGCATATGTACAATGCACCAAGGAAAGCCCACGAGTCAAGCATCGAAGGATAGCCTTAGACCCATTTCATCGACATTAGGTTGGAAGTCACCTTAATTAGTTGTAAGCACAAAGTATAAGGACTTAGAACGAGATAAGCAGGAGGGGGCTTCATGTGCGCTAGGAGGGTAAGTTAGAGGAATTAGCGAGTGGGGTACAGTGCTAGCATAGCTACCAGGCGAAGGAGTCAATAGTTTTCTTAGGCGAATAAATCAAGCTTAGATGCTTTAGCCCTAACCTAGCCACCTCCCCTAAAGAGAGTAATGTATGTTTACAGACAAGTAAAAAAAAAAAACTTACACCTAACCCTGTTTTCTAGTTAAGTTGCGCAAATGTGAAACATCCTTGAACTCCCCCTGACAACTTTGGTTGATGCATGTTAAATCATAAAGGATGATTAACACTCAAGGGAATCGAAGCATAGTAGAATCATTGTAGGCACCACCAACACCGCCAGTGCCAGCACCACCATCACCAAAACTAGCTCTCATACTACGCTCTTTGGAGGCCATAAATGAGACTTTAAAGGGGTGACAACCAATAGGGATCAAAGTGGAGCCCCCACCAGCTGGAACAGGTAATCCTGAAGCATCGATGGATTCAGGGGGAGGACCTCCACCCAAAGACTTCACTAGAGAACTGCAAAAGATCAAACTTCCAGAGTTTGTTGGGGGTCGCGCCAGTGAACACATAGAAGCATGGTTGGAGGGCATGGCAAGGTGTTTTTCCTTAAGGGACTATGCTTCCACCTCAAAGGCGAAGATAGAAATTTTTTAGTTGAGAGACAGTGCCTTGAACTGGTGGGGCAACCTGGAAAGACAACTTCATCTTACCCCAGACATCGTATCACGGGAACTTTTCGAGGAGAGGTTTCGAAGGAAATATCTACCAGCTTACTATGAGGAACAACAGGTAGGAGCATTTCATGCTCTAGTATAGGGAAACATGACCGTAGAGGAATATGAGATTAGGTTTATGGAATTGGTCAAGTATGTTTCATATATGGATAATGACCAATGACAGGAAAAACGCTTTGTCTATGGGTTGAATCCTAAGATAAGGGCTATGGTGCGGATATGGAAACCGTCTTCAGTAGCGGAAGATGTGGAAAATGCACATTATGCGAAGGAACACATGAACTTAACCTCAGGTACGAGATCAACCTTTCTACATCATCCTGGATTCGTAAGGAAGGCCCCTAGGAAATTTCCCAGGGGAGGGGGCTCAAGGCCACCTCCATATGGTAACAGAGTCGCACCAAGGACAGTAGCTGCAGGGATTTCAATGGAAATGAGTGCAGCATCTTGTTCATCACCAATGACGTAGATAGGTCCATGACCATCTTATGGAACAACTAGTAGGGGCAGGGGTTCCATGGGAAGGAACTCATTTCAGAGACAGTCACAAAATAGTGCGCAGGTTCAATCTTGTGTTACCTGTTGGGGATGTGGAGGACCCCATTGCTAGCGAGACTGCCCATAGTTACAATCAAGATTTGTACATAGAGAAAGAAAGGCCCTGATGGGAAGAGCAAGTAGCAGCCACTAGATTTACGCAGTGGTTAATAATCACCAGGCCGAGCATCAATCCACACTGGTGGAGTCATCAGGTATGCTAAATCATATCAATGTTAAGATTTTATTTGATTATGGTGCGACAAATAGTTTCATTTCACCATCTGCATTAGAAAAGAGTGGGTTGGTAGCCTATGAGCACGATGACTTTAAACAAGTTGAGATGGCTTCGGGAGAAAAACAAGTGGTAGTACCTAACGTTGATAATTGTATAGTAGACCTGAGAGTGTGTTCTACCAGGTTGAAGGTATATGTCACTGCTCTCGGGGCTTATGACCTAATCATTGGAATGGATTGGTTAGAAGCTCATTGAGATTTGGTAGATTATTTCGCAAAAAGAGTTATTTGTGTCGACGATGAAGGAAGACTAGTAGAGATCTAGGGTGTACGGAGAAAGGTGTCATTATGATTTATCTCAACTATGAAGGTTAAGCAATGCTTGAGGCAAGGGTGTCAACTATATGTAGTGGAAGCGGTGAATGAAAGGAAGGGACCCTCCTTGGATCAGTACCTGGTATTGTCAGAATTTAAGGATGTTTTTTTGAATGAGTTACCAGGGTTACCTCCTGAGAGGGAGCTTGATTTTACTATTGAGATAAAACCTGGTGCAGAACCAATTTCCAAGACTCCATATCAGATGACAGTGCTGGAACTTTGTGAGCTGCAAATGCAGTTGAAAGAGTTACTAGACTTAGGGATAATAAGGCCAAGTGTCTCACCTTGGGGTGCACCAGTAATTTTTGTAAAGATGAAGGATGGATCCTTACAACTGTGTATAGATTATAGGGACTTGAACCACGCTATAGTGAAAAATAGGTACCTAATACTGCGAATAGATGACCTCTTCGATCAGATGAAAGGAGAAGCGGTATTCTCAAAGATCGATTTGTGATCAAGGTATCATCAGTTAAGGATTAAGGAAGGCGATATCCCAAAAACTGCCTTTCGAACTCGGTTTGGGAATTACGATTTTGTTGTAGTACCTTTCGGATTGACCAATGAACCAACAGTATTGATGAGCCTCATGAACGATGTATTCCGAAAGTACTTAGACCATTTTTTACAAGTCTTTCTAGATGACATCCTCATCTATTCCAAAAACGAAAGGGAACATGAGGAACACTTACGAGTGGTGTTGTCCTGCCTTAGAGAGAACAAATTGTATGGGAAGTTGTCTAAGTGTTCCTTCTTTTAGAAAGAGATCCACTATTTAGGTCATATCATTTCCAGTGAAGGAATCTCCACGGACCCAGAAAAGGTAAAGGCCATTATGGATTGGCTAGTTCCGAAAAATGCCCATGAGGTGAGAAGCTTCATGGGGCTAGCAGGTTATTATTGGAGATTTGTGGAAGGATTCTCTAAAATAGTGAAACCCATCACCACTTTGCAGTGCAAGGGGGTCAGGTATGAATGGACAGAAGAATGTGATAGTGCATTCATTGAGCTTAAGAGGTTACTAGCTAGTGTGCCAATTCTACGAGTGACGGATATGGAAAACGACTTCATAGTCTGCATGGATGCCTCGAAGCAAGGGTTGGGGGCCATGCTAATGCAGGATGGAGGAGTGATAGCTTATGCATCAAGGAAGTTGAAGAAACACAAAGAGATTTACGCCACTCGTGATTTAGAGTTGGCAGTTGTAATGCTAGCTCTGAAACTTTGGAGGCACTATCTTGTGGGGTGAAACTTTGAGCTCAAAACATACCATCAAAGTTTAAAACATTTCTTCACTCAAAGGGATCTGAATTCTCGGAAAAGGTGATGGAGTGATTTTATGAGTGAGTACGATTTTGGTATTTCATACATCAAGGGAAAGGAAAATGTGGTTGCAGATGCCTTGAGTAGGAGACCACGTGTCTTCTCCTTGGTACCCTTGAAGGTCAATCTGAGGGAACGTGTGTTGACGCAAATCCAAGGAGACAGTTGGTATTTAAAAGTTACTTCAAACTTCCAGAGTGGGAGGAAATTAGATCCAAAGTATGAAGGATATAGTCTGAAATAAGACGGACTATTGAGATATCAGGGAAGGATGTACATCCCTGAAAATGGGGATATTCAAAGCATCATACTGAAGGAATCCCATAGAGAACTTTATTGTGCACATCCATATGTGAAGAAGATGTACGCAAACATGAGGAAACTTTTCTTCTGGGTAGGCATGAAGCGTAATGTAGTCCATTTCGTCGCCAAGTGCCTAGAGTGTCAACAAGTGAAAGCCGACCACCATCACCTGGCATGCCTCCTACAGCCACATGATGTTCCTATGTCCAAGTGGGAAATCATTTCTATGGATTTTTTTGTGGGGTTGCCACTCACATCTCATAGACACAATGTCATTCTTATGATAGTTGATAAGTTAACCAAGAGTGCTCACTTTATTCCGGTTAGAGACAATTACGATGTCACTTATGTGGCACGTGTGTTTGTAAGTGAGGTTATCCGTTTTCATGGGATATCTAAGAAGATCATCTCAGATAGGGACTCCAGATTCACTTCTAGGTTTTGGACAAGTTTGCAGTCAGTGTTGGGGACTCAATTGAACTTAAGCACAACTTATCATCTTGAAACAGATGGGAAAATTGAGAGAGTAAATCAAGTCATGGAAGACATTATTAGGATGTATGTCATGGATAATCAAACCCATTGGGAGAAGTACCTACCTTTGGTAGAGTTTGCCTACAATAACAGTTTTCAAAGCTCCATTGGAATGCCACCCTACAAAGCTCTGTATAGAAGGCCATGCAGAACATCGTTGAGTTGGGATAGATTAGAAGAATGAGTAACAGTTGAGCTAGAATTGATTCAAGAGATGGAGGAACAGGTGATTCAGATTAGGCAGAGACTAAAGGAAGCACAGGATAAGCAGAAAATTTATGCAGATGCACACAGAACCGACCGAAGTTATGAAGTGGGAGACCATCTTTTCATTCATATCAGGCCTAATAAGAGTACCATATGGTTTGGGAAGGGGAAAAAGTTGTCACCTTTATTTATAGGACCGTTCATAACACAAGAGAAAATTGGACCCGTTGCCTATCGTCTCATACTACCACCCCACTTGCATAAAACTCATAATGTTTTTCATGTATCTATTTTACATCATTATGTTGTTGATGAATCACATAAGCTAAATTGGAAGGAATTGTAGGTATCGAACGTGGGAACTCTCATGGTATAACTGTTACACATATTGGACCGTAGAGTCCGACAGCTTAGGAACCGTTTGGTAGACCAAGTTAAGGTCCAATGGGACAAGTATAGTCCAGGATTTGCTACTTGGGAAGATGTCGAGACACTATGACGAGACTATCCCTCACTTTTTTTACCACCTTGAGAATATGTTTCTTGAAGGTGGGGTGTATGTAACACCTTTTGACTTAGATAGCCAGGATTATCTGAGGCCTACATACTTTTATTTTCTATTCACAATGAAACTATTAAATGATACACTTAAACTTTTAAGACATATGAACCTTTATGAATGTTTAAATATATTTGGATAATGATGGATATGATGCGATATATTGTGAGAATTTAAATTTTATGAATGTTTAAATATTATTGATGATGATGGATATGATGCGATCTACTATGTGAATGTAAATTTTATGAATGTTTAAATGTTATTGATGATGATGGATATGATGCGATCTACTATGTGAATGTAAATTTTATGAATGTTTAAATGTTATTGATGATGATGGATATGATGCGATATATTGTGTGAATGAGAATCCTATCAAGGTTTAAATGCTATTAGAATGATGTTGGATATGATGCAATCTATTTTGTAAATAATTATTTTATGAATGGGTGTCGAAATTGAATTATGGGGTATTATGAGATCTATTTCTAACTTGAAAACTTTGATGTTAATTTGTTGGTACATGGATACCGAATTGAAATGATGATTGTATGCAATTACATGATAATAATCCATAGAAATGTATGAGTTTGTGTTACAGACTAATCTGCAGGTCATAGGCTATGAAATAGTCAAGGGATAATAATGATGAAAGTGAATGACATGACCAATGGCTGAGAAACAATATGGTATGAATCCTTGTATGTGAAATTATATTGGTTTGGATACATTTCTGTGATATGTGGACTAGTGCAGGATTTCAGGTGATGAGACTGCCCAAAACCGAATAAACGATGACACAACTCCCAGCAACACGGTGCCACTGTATATTCCAATGTAGGGTGTGGACCCTAGTTATGATTAGGAGGGGTGGAGGCATTTTCCACCATGTATCCTCTGAAACTTGAAGTCATGGGAGGACGGTGTTAGCTCACGCTCCCCTAGACGTGTGATGATGACTGTCAGTTGCCTGTTGGGGAAGCTTGGTCGAGATAGTGACACTTCCGCTTACGAGTTCTATTTGGAGTTAGGTCAATATAGTTGATGCTCCAAGATAGTCCAGCAGAGGAAGGATAGGAATAAAGATGGAAGTAAGTTAGGGAGGAAGGATGAGTAGAAATAGTTGAAAAAGTATGGAGATGTGTCTGATGGTGGAATTTATTGTTTTTCCCTTCTTAAAAGAAAATGTGTATATATGAATATTCATAATTACGTAACTAAACCACAGTTGTCTAAATAAAATTGTTGAACTAGATAATTGTAATTAAAGGATTTCGCAAGCATTTGATTGGTTTATTGTCTTTTATAAAAGAATAGTCTCATTGATTGGATTGGATGCATACATAAATTACTCTAAGGGTGATAGTTATTGATTATTAGTACATGCATGAGACTTGTATGTACTAGGTACACATGCATTTCTTGTACATGTACACTAGTATGTATGAGTTTTCTTGGCTTACTTACTAATAATGCGAGTTAATTGTTATAAATGTGTGAACCATGTTTGTTTTCCTTTGTATCATGAAATACCTTAACTTCGGGATGAAGTTTCCTGAAGGGTGGGTGTATGTAAAAACTTTGGTTAAATAGTTGCATAGGGTTTATTAAGTATAGTTAATTAAATAATTAACTATCTTAATGTGTATTAGTAAAGTAATGATTAACTATTAATAATATTAATTAATTAATTACTTATTTATTTATTGTTTAATAAATATCAATTAATTAATTAATTGATTACTTAACACATTAAAATATTTGGGTAATGAATTAAATGGTTGAATAACTTTAAATTATTTTTTATAAGACTTTACGTATGCAGGAGGGGAATGAAGCATGGAGTGGAGAGATAAGGTAATAAAGGAATCGGATAAGGTAATAAAGGGAAGGATAAAGTAATAAATGAAGGATAAGGTAATAAAGGAAATGATAAGGTAATAAAGGAAAGGATAAGGTAATTAATGGAGGGTAGGGAGTCAGTGAATGGGGGGAGATATGACTGGGAAGAGTCCTACGGTAGGGGATTATGAAAATTTGGGGGAGGAGCATTATTGGGGAGGAGGATTGTATTTTTGTGGGATATTTTTCTGGTTTTCAAAGGTTGGGTGAACTATTGCAGGGGCACTAGGTTGCTGGGAGTTTTGGGCTCGAGGGCCAAGAATCCTCATAGAATCCTAGAGCTAGGGAGCAGGATAGGCTGCTCCTAGCTGGCCGGGTGGTTAGTCGGTTTTGGGCAGGGTTTGGTCAAAGCAGTAGGCTGGACAAAGCAGCAGAGAGGACAGCCAAATATTGGGATAATAGCATCATCCAGAGGTATCTATATTATGTTATGTAATTTATTATATTGTTATTCATAAATTAATTTATGCTGCTTATATGAATGAAAGAAATTGCTTATTGTTTATGCGTTGAAGTAATCTTATCTGTTTAAATTTATGATTTTTTTTCTAGGCTTAGTCCCTATAATCAGGGGACACAGTTCCTGAATAAGACAATTGCAACATTGATTGAGGAATTTCAAATTCATCATTAGAGGAGTACGCTGTATCACCCTCAGGACAATGGGAAAGTAGAAGTCGTTAATAAAATTATGGAGAATTCTCTGAAAAATATTTGCAACGTAGGAAGGGATGATTGGGACTTAAGGATTTCTAGAGTATTAAAATAGTTACCAACTTAATGAGAACTGTGACCTCAAAACGAGAACTCTGGCCCAAAAAACCCATATTTTTGCATAAAAACATCAAAATCAACCCCCAAATCAAAAGGTGGTGCTACCAATAGCACCATTTTTTAAAACGGGGTCAAATTTACAACATTTTTCAAACATGGCCTTCAAAACTTAGACAGTAGCTCAGAAAACCTTTAAAATCAACACCTAAAAACAAAAAAGATTTTTTTGAATTTTTTTTTTTCAAAACGTTAAATTTTGAGATCATTTGAAATGGGATTTTTATCACTTGGTACCATTAAAACCAAAACCTCAAAATCAACCACCAAATTGAAAATTACTGCTACTAGTAGCACCCTCTCTAAAATTGGGGTATTAAAATGACTAATTGTGATAATGTGGTAAAAGAACTCATTGTTGTAAACAAAATCATAAAAACAACCCTTAAATGTTTACTTTTTAAATGTTATCATCATGCAAAGCACAAGGTAATACATAATTCCATGAAAATATCACAATATAATTTAAGAATTCAACGTCATGTTTTAATAATTTTTTACTTTTAACAATAAAAAAGTAAATACAAGTTACATTGAATGAAACATAAATAGTTTATTAAAAGTATTGTTATATTGACCATATTCAAAACATATGAGCTAAGAAATTTTATTATACTATCCATAATATAAAAACATATCATTCATAAAACATAACAAAAGATTCATAACTTCATGTAAGATCATATGTAAGTTCAATGTTCTTTTTTAGTTACTATACAAACATCATATGGATAAAAAAATCTTAAAATATTCCATACACTTATTCAGATGGACTCATGGTTTCTGAAATACTATCAGAGTCTACATTGTCTTGTGATGAATGTTTTGATGAAGATGTAGATGATCCATACTCTTTTCTATTGTCTATGAATGCACCATCTGAGTCTACATGCATGCCCAACATTTCATATGTCAAATGCCTTTTAGATCTATGACTAGGTTCAAGATACTCCCATCCTTCGTTTATTTCTTGCACCAGCAACCTCTTGATAATCTTTGTTGTCTTGGAGTGAATAGTTCCTCTCTTTTTCAAATTGAAGTCATAAACAAGTATTCCAACATCATCTAATTTTAAGAGGTCAATGCGACGACAAGTTGTATTTGACCCTATCTTTTTCTCTTTATATTGACATGTTTTTCAACCACTATTTCTGGCTTGTACACACCATTTAGTGGGTGTGTACTTGTGGCGTACCAATGCACTTAAATTGCAACAACATCAACATTTTCTTTCTCAATCTTTATAACCTTTCCTATCCAGAATGGATAACCATGTGGATTCTCAGTCGCTAAATTGCAATCATGATACCCTCCTTAATATCTTGTACTGAACCCCTCTAAAGGTCTTCCATGGCTTCATGTTGTGCATGTGACCTTCGCGAACCAATATACATTTCTATTTCCTCTGCTTGTGTAATCTCAATAGCACCTTGAGATTCTTGAACTTCAACAATGTTTGTTTCTTCAGATTCGTTTGGCATATTTTGTGGCCAATGAAATGGAGTCCTCAACATTATATCTTCATTTTTTGAGCTTGAAATTATGTCACATTGACTATTGAAAAAATACTCCCACTAAACAGAATCAACAACATCAAAGTACTCATATGTATCCTTAATGGACATTTAATTTCTTCCAGGCATTCTGAAAAATCTACATCTCTATTACTCCTTCGTGCATTGTGGATTTTAGCAACTGATTGTAAAAATAGTAATTTTGATGAAACAATTGGATGATCTGGAATGAACTTCAAAAATGATAAACATGATGAAGGGCCCCCCATTCTATAGTAGTTGAATATTTCTTTCCCCGTATAAGTGTTTTCCCCAATATTTTTCAAACAAAATTGATGTTGGAAGCTAATGTCATTAAGTTGGTCAATACATTTTTCTTCATGATGTGGTCCTTGAATAAATATTCGCATGTCAACAGTTTCTTCTAATATATGAAAAACATGCTCTGGAATGTATGCTTTCTTGATACATTCAATCAATGATGGTAGACTTCCAACATTTTTCCTCTTCAACGTTATAGAAAAATGACTGAACATTTGATCAATATGATCATGAGTGTTTCCAACAAGAAGGAAACCAACTTTCACCTTTTGAAAGATTCCCATTTCAACAAGCATGCTTAGATATCCAAACACAATTTGACTTTTATTTTTATGACTAGTGTTGTCCAAATGTAGATAGAGAACTTAAGGAATATTTCCAGACCAGTGAGTGAGCACATGATGAATTATGGTGATGGTAAGATTTTCATCATTGTGAATATTTGGAGGTGTGAAGTAAACTCTTGGACACATTTTTCGATTGAAAACCATACAACCAACCAAGTGAAATTGAATGAAATTATCTTCCTGTAAATTTTTGGGTGTATGGACAAAATGTGGTAGAAGTGTTTTCTTCTGGTCCATGACGTCAATTATCATACCTAAATATTTGTTTGGAGCATCCTAACACTTCTTCCGATGTTTGTACAACTTTTTTTTTCACTTGATTGTTGATTCTGATGTTCTTAAAGTGATTTGATAATGGAATCTACACATGACATAAAATGGAAATATTGATCGTATGTTTTCATAGTTGATAACTATTCAATTTAAAAAAAAAAAATAGCAATTACATACCTCTTTCGGCCCCTTCAGATTTATCTCTTCTTGATTTAAGAGTAGCACATGTACTACAAATCCCCATCCTTGACATCTTAGGAATACAGACATTGTTGAATTGTTTCTTCCATATTCTTGTAAAATATGCATATGTAATAAAATTATACTTTTCTTCAACATCTTCAACATATCCTTTGTACAAGTTGTAGATTTCCCTCCTTGAAATATTATCTGAAATATGTATTATGTCTCTATCTGGCATACACTCTCCATGTTTGGAAAAGAAATCATGCATCCATGATGATGCAGTGTTTTTGAATGGTCCACTCTCTCGTCCACGATGTACCTTTGAATAAAATGATGGACCTTTTTCCAACCTTGTCTGGATTCTTGATAGACGAAGATTACCAATTGAGTGAATTTTTTTGAAAGCCTTTTTGCAAAGTAAAATATCCCCAATGCGATAATCGTATATTGTATTGGTGGATATCATGCACCCCGTCAACTATGAATTTTTCATTCTCTTATTCATTGCCAAATATGTCTTCCTTTTATTCAAGGAATACATGTAGTCCATGCTTTTCAAACAATTCTTTTGACAACATTCACTTGAAATCAATTCTTTGATGAAAATTGATTTAGTGAGAAATTATTTCCTAGACCTTGTATAACTAGAATGCTTTGGATTGATATAAAAAGGTCTAATATTGGTCCTATACACAATGTTTCTTTGCAATGTCTCCACTATTTCATCATCCTCACTAGAAGGTTTTTCCTTATCACCACGAGTATCAAGAAAAACATTGTCAGGAGACTGAAATAGAGAATGTCGATCACCTTCATTTGTTGCAGTTGAATGTTTGAGAACATCATCATCAACATAATTTGGAGAAAAGTAATCATCAACATAATCATTTGGAGAAATATAATCATCAACATTATGTCCACTATTGACATAAATTGCTTTCAAAATCCCCACTTGAGTGAAAACTTCCACCATCTTGCTTAGTGCCTTAAAAACCTTCATTAGTATCTTGAAAATCATCACTTGGAGGAAAATCAACATCAAAATTGTTTCTTTTTAATTTATCACTCGGGAAAGAGTGATCACCAATGGCATAATCCTCTTCGCTACTTTGAAACTCGCCACTTGAAAGATATTCCTCATCATCCTCATCCTCATTACTAGCTTAAATATCCTCACTTGGAGGAAAATATTCATTATCCTCATCGGTACCCTCAAAATCCTCACTTTGAGGGAAATCATCAGCACCAACATTGTTTCTTTTAAATTCCTCATTCAAGAAAGATTGTCCAACATTGTCATAATCATCATCATTTCTTTTAAAGTCTCCACTTGCGGGAAATTCTTCTCCATCCTCATTCGTGCCTTGGAAATCCTCACTTGGAGGAAACTCTTCATCAGTACCTTCAAAATACTCACTAGGAGGAAATTCATAATCACCAACATTGTTGTCTTTAAATTCTCCACTTGGGGAATTTTTTCCACCATTGTCATAATCATCTTCACTGCTTTTAAAATTTCAACTTGAGGGAATTTCTCCATAATTTTCATTGGTTCCTTGGAAATCTTCATCGGTACATTCAAACTCTTAACTTGGAGGAAAATTCTCATCCCAATCATTTAAATGTTGATCATAGTCTCCACTTTGACCTACATTTTGATTATTTTCATTACTATTAAACTGTTGACTAGATTTATCACCATCATATTCATCCTCTTCATCATAGGTGTCTTCAAAGTCCTCTAATTTAGGACTTTCATGAGGAACATGTTGAATAAAATTTCTTGCACCATGATCAAGATTATAACTAGATGAAAAATACGATGCCTCATTTGCATTGCAAACATTCCTATGGCATTTCCTAGTCCCAACAGAAGATGTATGTGAAGAATTTGTTGATGATTCAGAAATACAATTTTCTTTATTTGATAAAGCCATCCCTTCTCTCTTAGAACATAGAATGAAAAAAAAATTCACCATCCCTATGACATTATAATAACATGCATAATGAGCTTTTCCCTCTAAATGTGC
>JZKD02S1673584.1:203189-226053 GCA_000966675.3 Picea glauca | reverse complement strand
CGTGTTCAAAATGTTCAACTTGATGACACCCTTGATCACTACATTTGGAATGGGCTCGACACTGTTCAATATAAAGTGATATTAGGTCATTATGAAAAACTTGCAAGTATTGTTCCTAAAAAATAATACTCCCTAGTTATTACGGATATCCCTCATGGTTATAATATCCCAAACATTGAATATGATAATGAGCCTTATACTTACCAAGCTTTCAGTAAAGTGGTTTTGTGATGCAGGAGCATCACTGACTCATCAAGCGAGCTAGCGCGGAAGCGGAAGACAACTGGATAATCCAGCTCAAATTTTGAAAATGCTTTGGGACTGTTGCGCAAATCTTAAATGAGTCATTTAAGAAGAGGCACCTTTGTATATTAAATGGACCTTGAGCAGATAGCTCTCGTCCTTTAGTAGATAGATGACATTTAATATAGTTAATGTTGGTAGATAGGATTTTAATTCATAGACTAGACAGCTTAGGAAACAGGAGGGAAAATGGATATAGACACCCTCATTGTACATTGTAAGATTATCAATCCAGGAAGAGAAAGAGCAAGCAGAAGGTTGTGTAAGAACACCCATGTACAGACATTTGAATTAATAGAAGAGTTCTGATTCAAATTCATGGTTTGTGTTGTTCTCTGTGTGTTTGATGTTGATTTGCTCATGAATGTTTGCTTCCTGTCATACATTTTCTTTTATATGTTGTGTATGTGATTTCATGGTTGAATTGAAGTCTGAGAGGGAGATGGAATGAGTTTCAATTGTTTCTCTAATTGAGCCAGAGGATTCCTGCAAGGAGTGCAATTGAATTGTTCGCAAGGAGTGCGTTGACAGAGGGTTCAGATAGAGATAACTTTTGTTCTCATTCATCCTGAGGGTGAAGTTGGCACTGGAGCCGTGCAAGGAGTGCGCAAGACAAGAGGAAGTCTTAGGGTTGTGAACCTGAGTAGGGAACTGAAAGACTACTACTTCAGGAGTGCGCAGATTTCAACACTCAAATGTCGAGAGACTTCAACACTCAAATGTCATTGAAGGTTTGTTGCAAGGAGTGCATGCAAGAGTTCTCTCTTTCTAAGAGACTGAGTAACTATGGAAAGCTCAGGAAGGATAGGCCTCTAAGTTGCTGAAGAACAGCGTAGACGAGTGCGACTTGAATTTTCAAGGGCATCACAGGTTGGCGAGTAAGCGAACAAGTCTTGTGGGGAGACATTTAGTCATTCCGTGGATTTATGAAAAGGAGAACGGATGGACGAAATTTCTGAGGAGATTTCGTGAATCACCATGAGTCGCTAGATCTCGCAGAGGTGCAAGGAGGTTATAGTGATAATGTCCAGAGGTTCAAATCTCAAGAGGGGTGGAGCCATTGATCAGAACCATAGAGACCATCGGATTTACACGTGAGATTGTGCATCGGGGTTTCATGAGTCGAAGCTCCAAAATTGTGCAACAAGAATTGCGATATCGCGATCCGCGATATTTCGATGAACCCAAAACCGTCCATTGCTTGGGATGCGTGTCAAAAGATCCAAGGAAGTTAGGGTTCAGAGAATTGGGGATTTTGAGAACAGAGAAATCTTGTCGTTTGGAATCACGATACATGAAATCCCGACGGGAGAGTTGTGTGGGCCACAGCAGGAGCTGGTGGAGGACAGGTGGCACAGTATCGGGGATCGGGAAAAGGCAAGACCTGAATCAATTAACATTAGGATTCACGATCCCACGAATTCCAAAGTCCCGACAAGGTGACGGGACCATTGAATAGTCAACCCACACGTGCATCGGACTATCGGCACATCGAGGTTCGAAGTTCATAAATTCCATTTGTTGACATAGCGAGTAGCGATTTCCCGATAGGGAGAACTCCGATAGAAAGGAACAAATTCAACGTTGACTCGCATCAGAGTTTGGGGAATCATGAGGCAGAAAACACATGACCATAGGATTTGTGAAATCGCGAAGTCCAATTTCCCGATCATTAAGGGAGATCTTTTGAAGAGTTGTTGTGGGTAAGGAAAATTCCTGATAGGGAATTAGAGGAAAATTAGAGTTCTTCGAGCCATGATTGGAAGAAGATCCTGAGGGAGTGGGCGTGCCTGTGGGTACAGCTGTGTCAGGTGGTATCAGAGCCGAGGAATATCTCTTTGCTTTCTATAGCAGAGAAGGGGAAAATTCACCATGCTGCCCAGGGGAGAAAGGCAATCACCTGATCCAGAGGATAGGGAGGTGTGAAGAAGAGGCAAGAAGGTAACTAATCCAGAAATGGAGAGACAGATGTGTGATACTCGAGCAAGACTTGAAGACATGGAGACAGCGCAAAGACGCACAGCTAGTGCAGGGGATCTGAGTGATTCTGATAGTGAAATAGAGGCTGAACGCGAGGAGGAAGTTGCAGCCGAAGATGCAGCAAACGAGCGTCTAATAAAATCTATTACCAGGATGGGTACAAAGACAAGAATGGATATTCCAGTCTATGAGGGAAATCTGGATGCAGAAGAGCTTCTGGATTGGATTAGAGCTCTTGACACCTACTTCGATTATGAGGATATCGAAGAGGATAAGAAGGTCAAAAATGTTGTCACATGCTTGAAAGGACATGCAGCATTATGGTGGGATGAGCTACAATAAGATAGACACTGCAAAGGAAAGCAGAAGATCAAGAGTTGGGATCGAATGATTGCAAATATGAAGGCAAAGTTCATCCCAAGAGACTATCAAATCACTCTTCTCAAGAGGATGCAGAACCTGAGACAGAATATGATGACGGTGAAGGAATATATGGAGGAATTCTATAGACTGAACATTAGGGCAGGTCATCGGGAGAGTGATGATGAGAAGGTTGCTAGATATATGAATGGTCTGAGATACAACATTCAGGATGAATTGAGTATGGCGACCATCCGAACCATGGAGGACGCCTATCAGATGGCTTTGAAAGCTGAGGAAAAGCTGAGCCGTAGGCAAGTTCAAAGAGGTCGAGGCAGAAGCCAGGCCAGAGGCAAGGCAGTTTCCCAAGATAAATACCAGAAGCCCAAGGAGGAATGGAAGAAACCTCAGGGTAAAGTAGAAAGAGGTGGAACCTCACAGCGAGGGCAACATGCTGAGCAAAGAGGGCAGCATAATGAACAGAGAGGATATTATGCCGACAACAACACTTTTCCTCATATCAGAGGTAGAGGAAGAGGAAGAGGTGGAGTAATCACTTGCTTCACGTGTGGGAAAAATGGGCACAAGTCATTCGAGTGTCTAGAGAAAAAGAAGGACATTGGAGAAGCTCACATCACCGAAGCGCAGAGGCGGGATGTTGAGGCAGAAGATGCCGAAGGTGGAAGGTCATTGATGATGCAAAAATTCCTTTTGACACCTGAGAGAGAGGTGGAAAGTTTAGTCCAAAGGACCAGACTTTTCAGAATAGCTTGCAAAACCAAGGAAAGGGTATGCAAGGTTATCATGGACAGCGGTAGCATGGATAATCTCGTTTCGACTGAGATGGTAGAGAAGTTGGAGCTGGAGACAACTGAACACCCGAGTCCATACAAGGTTTCATGGCTACAGAAGGGACACCAGGTAACTGTTACTAAACAATGCTTGGTTGAATTCAAGATAGGAGAATATAATGATAAGATCTTATGTGATGTCATTCCTATGGATGTTTGTCATCTATTGTTGAGTAGACCATGGAAATATGACAGAAATATAGTTCATGACGGGAGAATGAACACATATACTTTAGAGAAGAATGGGAGGACACACATGTTGCTTCCGATAAAGGATAAGGAGGTGAAACCAGAAGTAAACAACACGGTACTTCTCATGAGTGGGAAAGAACTTCTTACAGAGGTGAAGAAGAAAGAAGATCCACAATTCTTTGTGGTCAGAAAACCAAGAATTGTTCTGACTAGCACAAGAGTGGATGATTTGCCAGATGAGGTTTAGGAACTGCTGGAAGAGTTCACTGACATTGTGGTGGACGAATTACCTCGTTCGTTGCCACCGATGAGGAGTGTGAGCCATCATATAGACCTCATACTAGGAGCTAGTTTTCCAAAAAAATTCACGTACAGATTGACGCCACAAGAAAATGAAGAGGTTAAAAGGCAGGTCCAGGAGTTGTTGGACAAAGGGTTAGTCAGAGAAAGCTTGAGTCCATGTGTTGTTCTGACAGTACTCAGTCCGAAGAAAGACGGAGGCTGGAGGATGTGTACCGATTCAAGAGCGATCAACAAGATAACCATCAGATATAGGTTTCCATTGTCGAGGATGGTTGATCTGATGGATTGCCTGAGTGGGGAAAGGTATTTTTCAAAGATAGATTTGAAAAGCGGATATCACCAGATTCGCATGAGAGAGGGTGATGAATGGAAAACCGCGTTCAAGACAAACAAAGGTTTGTATGAATGGCTTGTCATGCCATTTGGCTTGACGAATGCGCCAAGTACCTTTATGAGATTGATGAACGAAGTCCTGAGGGAATTCATCGGAAAGTTTGTCATCATATATCTGGATGATATACTGATTTTCAGCAAGACCAAGGCTGAGCATCTGAAGCATTTGACCATTGTGATGAAGAAGCTACAGCAGGAGAAGCTATTGATAAATATGAAAAAGTCCTCATTTATGAAGACAGAACTCATTTATCTGGGTTTTGTTATATCCGCAAATGAATTAAGGATGGATCCGGATAAGGTAGAAGTGATCAAGAATTGGCCATCACCGAGGAATGTATTTGAGGTGAGAAGTTTTCATGGTTTGGATAGTTTCTACCGAAAATTCATCAGGAATTTCAGTGGAATTAGTGCAGCGATGATGGATACAGTGAAGAAGTGGCATAAGTCTTTTCACTGGACAACAGAGGCTGAGAAGAGCTTCAATCTATTGAAGTGGAAGATCACGGAACAACCAGTTTTGGTGTTGCCGGATTTCCAGAAGACATTTCAGGTGAAATGTGATGCAAGTGGGTTTGCCATAGGAGCGGTCTTGAGTCAGGAGGACAGACCAATTGCATATTTCAGCGAGAAGCAGAATGAGGAAAAATTGAAATACTCCACGTATGATAAGGAGTTTTATGCTATCATACAAGCACTAAAGAAGTGGAGGCATTACGTGATCCCAAAAGAATTAGTTTTATATAGTGATAACCATGCATTACAGTTTGTGACTCAACAAGAGAAGTTGAATCAGAGACGTGTAAAATGGGTAGAGTATATGCAGAATTTCACATTTGTGATTAAACACATCTCGGGTATTGCTAACAAAGTGGCTGATGCTTTGAGCAGGAAATTTTTGTTGATGCAGGAGTTCAAAGTCAGGACCTTAGGCTTTGAGAATCTGAGGGACATGTACAGGGATGATCCAGATTTTAAGGAGGCATACGAGGCAGTTGAGAATCCAGTTCTCGTGGACAAAAGCTAGTGGATAGAGTACGTTATCCAAGAAGGATTTTTGTTTAAGGGAAATCAGTTGTGTATTCCCAATTGCTCCATGAGGGAGAACTTGTTGAAGGAGAAACACAGTGGTGGATTAATAGGACACTTCAGTCATGATAAGACATTCGCGAATCTGAGCGAGTCATACTTTTGGCCAGGGATGCGAGTAGATGCCAAGAGATTCATTGAAAAATGTAGAATTTGCCATCATTCGAAGGGAAGGAAGCAGAATGCAGGTTTTTATCAGCCATTTCCCATACCAGAGAGGCCATGGGAGGCGATAAGCATGGATTTTGTATTGGGATTACCAAGGACACAAAGAGGTGTTGATTTGATCTTTGTGGTAGTGGATAGGTTTTCTAAGATGGCACACTTCATCCCATGCTATAAAACCAGCAATGTGACTCACATCACGAATCTGTTTTTCAAGGAGGTCATTCGACTTCATGGATTGTCGAAAAGCATAGTTTCAGACAGGGACACAAAATTCATAAGACATTTTTGGAGGACCTTATGGAAGAAGCTGGGGACTAATTTGATGTTTAGTTTAGCTTATCATCCTCAGATATATGGGCAAATAGAATTAGTGAACAAAAGTCTGGGAGACTTGCTGATGAGCTTGGTGACAGAGCACCACAGCCAGTGGGACAACATATTACCACAGGCAGAGTTTGCATATAATGATTCAGTAAATCGGAGCATAGGAAAAAGTCCATTTCAGATTGTGTATGGCGTGTAGCCGAGAGGATTTTCTGAATTGAGGGATTCAGAACAGACTGCGACTAGTAGTGCTAGTGCAGAAGAATTCGTTGAAGTGATGCAGGAACTTCACATCTAGGTGAAGGAGCGACTGCTAAAATCAAACCAGGAGTATAAGCGCAGAGCAGATCAACATCGGAGACAACTCCGGTTTGAAGTTGGTGATCTAGTTCTGGCGCATTTGAGAAAAGAAAGGTTCTCGAAGGGAACATACAATAAGCTAAAGATGAAGAAAATCGGGCCATGTAAGGTCTTGAGAAAATTCGGGGAAAATGCTTATGAGATCGAGTTACCCGATGGGATTGGAATATCTCCTATATTCAATGTCAGAGATTTATAATTGTATAGGGCTGGAGAAGTAGAGACTGGAGACGAGAAGCTAGTGATCCAATGGATGAAACAATTTCCAGTTGCAGAAAAGCCATAGATGGAGTGCATATTGGACAAGAGAGTGAGCAGGAAGACCAGGCGAAAGCAATACTTCGAGTATCTAGTCAAGTGGAAAAATCATCTAGTGGAAGATGCCAGCTGGGAGACTGAAGCAGAGATACAGAAGCATGGATAGACCGTGCAGGAGCTCATGGACAGGAGCCTATGAAAGTTTCCAAGCCGAGGAGTTTGATGCAAGAGCATCACTGACTCATCAAGAGAGCCAGCACGGAAACAGAAGACAGCTGGATAAGCCAACTCAAATTTTGAAAATTCTTTGGGACTGTTGCACAAATCTTAAATGATTCATTTAAGAAGAAGCACCTTTGTATATTAAATGGACCTTGAGCAGATAGCTCTCGTCCTTTAGTAGATATATGACATTTAATATAGTTAATGCTGGTAGATAGGATTTTAATTCATAGACTAGACAACTTAGGAAGCAGGAGGGAAAATGGATATAGACACCCTCATTGTACATTGTAAAATTATCAATCCAGGAAGAGAAAGAGCAAGAAAAAGGTTGTGTAAGAACACCCATGTACAAACATTTGAATTAATAGAAGAGTTCTGATTCAAATTCATGGTTTGTGTTGTTCTCTGTGTGTTTGATGTTGATTTGCTCATGAATGTTTTCTTCATGTCATACATTTTCTTTTATATGTTGTGTATGTGATTTCATGGTTGAATTGAAGTCTAAGAGGGAGATGGAATGAGTTTCAATTGTTTCTCTAATTGAGCCAGAGGATTCCTACAAGGAGTGCAGTTGAATTGTCTGCAAGGAGTGCGTTGACAGAGGGTTCAGATAGAGATAACTTTTGTTATCATTCATCCCGAGTGTGCAGTTGGCACTGGAGCCATGCAAGGAGTGTGCGGGCTAAGAGGAAGTCTCAGGGTTGTGAACCTAAGTAGGGAACTGAAAGACTGCTGCTGCAGGAGTGCGCAGAGTCGAGAGACTTCAACACTTAGACGTTGTTGAAGGTTTTCCGCAAGGAGTGCGTGCAAGAGTTCTCTCTTTCTAAGAGACTGAGTAACTATGGAAAGCTCAGGAAGGATAGGCCTCTGAGTTGTTGAAGAATAGTGTAGATGAGTGTGACTTGAAGTTGAAAGGGTGTCACAGGTTGGCAAGTAGGCAAACAAGTCTCGTGGGGAGACATTTAGTCATTCCGTGGATTTACGAAAAGGAGAACGGACTAACGAAATTTTCGAGGAGATTTCATGAATCACCGTGAGTCGCTGGATCTCGCGGAGGTGCAAGGAGGTTACGGCGAGAATGTACAGAGGTCATTAGATTTACATGTGAGATCGTGCATCGAGGTTTAGTGAGTCGAAGCTCCAAAATTGTGCAACAAGAATTGCGATATCGCGATCCGTGATATTTCGACTAACCCAGAACCATCCATTGCTTGGGACACATGTCAGAAGATCCAAGGAAGTCGGGGTTCAGAGAATCAAGGATTTCATGAACAAAGAAATCTTGCCATTTGGAATCACGAAACGCGAAATCCCAACGGGAGAGTTGTGTGGGCCACAGTAAGAGCTAGTGGAGGACAGGTGGCATAGTATCGGGGATCGAGAAAAGGCAAGACCCGAATCCATTGACATTAGGATTCATGATCCCGCAAATTCTGAAGTCTGGACGAGGTGACGGGACCATTGAATAGTCAACCCACACATGCATCAGAGTATTGGCACATTGGGGTTCGGAGTTAAAAAATTCCATTTGTTGACGTAGCAATTACCGATTTCCCGATAGGGAGAACTCCGATAGCAAGGGATAAATTCAACGTTGACTCGTGTCAGAGTTCAAGGAATCGTGAGGCACAAAACATGCGACCATAGGATTCATGAAATCGTGAAGTCCAATTTCCCTATCATTAAGGGAGATCTTTTGAAGAGTTGTTGTGGGTAAGGAAAATTCCCGATAGGGAATTAGAGGAACATCAGATTTCTTCGGGCCATGAGTGGAAGAAGATCCTGAGGGAGCGGGCATGCCTGCGGATGCGGCTACATCATTTTGGGATTTATAGAAGTTACAACATCACCATTTTGGAGATTTCTAGTATTTCATTCAAACACACAACAAAGATTAGTATAATTCAATTTCAAGGGGAAAGAAAAGACAAGGAGACAGTTTATTTGGTAAGATATTGAAAGTGTATGTTTAGCAATTAATATTATAAAACAATTTTATTACTTCACAAGTTAATTGAAATTTCACTTATTTATGTTATAGGGACAAGACAAATATTCAAAGCTCCAAGAAAAAATCATTTAAACATGATTTTGAGAGTATAGATCTTGCAACCTAGACAAAAGATGATTCTTATAATTCTATTCTTGTCAATGCAAATGATGGAGAAACTCCTAGTAGTATATTGGTATACAATGTTGTGGTTAGAAAGCTAACATATGAGGAAAAAGTTTTGAAAGGAGATATGGTTAACATTTATTAGAAACCACAAGCATCGATTAATTATCTTATAGATAAATTTTCAAATGAAGGAGATTGGGTTTTGGATTTGTTCTCGGGTTCAGGTAAGAATTATGATCTAATATTTATGAAATCATACTTCAATCTTACATTATTTTTAATTTATATTTTTATAGTATCTAACTTCATTATTTATTTTGTATTTGGTGATTAGGTACAACATTAGTGTGTTGCCTACAGAAAGGAAGGAGTTGCATAGCCATTGAAAGTGACCCAATACAATGTAGTTTTATTCAACAAATAATTAATGTTATTCCAACTCTTCCAGATGAAATGCAAGAAATTGGCTTGAGGAAAGGAGATTTTAGTGAATCAAAGGTGGAAAAATTGTCAAAGGAACCTCAAGTACCATTAGGAGGAATGATTGGAATGGATAACTTTGGAGAACTTGCAGATATCAAAGAACCAATGGAAGAACAAAATGACATCGAAGAAGATGATGATGTGTGTGTTCAGCATAATGAATTTGGGATATATGATATTTTTTATTAGTTTAAAGATGGCTTTGAAGACGATGCTTAATTTTGCAAATTTTTGATGAGTTATAACTGTAATGATTTGACATTCATATTTGAAAATAAGAATAAAGATGTATCTTTTTTTGTTTTGTGATGAATCTGTTTATTGTTTCTTTTTTCGTTTTATTTGTATGTGAATCACTATACATTGGAAAATTTTATTAAATGTTGTCATTTTTTTACTTCAAATGTATAAAAATATGAAAGAAAATGATAATTTTTTATAAAATTTAGACTTTTTTTGTTCAATTATGTCCAAAACAATGCTTTATTTGACATGTTATTTTTCAGGAATATGTACCAAAATGTATAGGTTTTTTATGATATATGGTTATATAAAATGTGTATTTTTTTATAAATATTCAAAAGTAGTGTTATTTAACTACATTTTTTTACAATTTATTGAAGGTAAACAATGTGTTAAAAATGATGTTTTTCAATATATTTAAAAAGTATGGAACAATAAATTAACTAAGGAGACAAAATTATATGAAAATCATATCTTCGAAAAAGTAAATGGTAAAAAAAAAAATTAAGATTGAAAGAAGCATGAAAGAAAGACTAAACAAGGAGTTGAATAAAAACAAAAAATATATATATTTAGAAAAAATTGAAAATAGATGAAAACTGAACATTTAAAAAAATAATGTGGAAACATTGTCGATCGAAAATTTTAAAATATCAAAAATAACCTAAAAATAGAGAGGGGGTGATACCGGTAGCACCATTTTTAAAAATGAGGTAAAAAATTGGACCCCCCAAAAAACGAGAACTCTGGAGAGTTCTCGTTAATTTGGTAACTATGTTTATTATGGGCATATAGGACTATAATTAAAAGGTTGACCAAATAGACACGTTTTAGGTTGGTCTATGGACAAGAATCAGTAATGTCGATGGATTTCATTGTTCCTAGCATACGTGTTGCAACAATTACTGATCTTTAAGACTATGGCACAATAGAGGAGATGTTGTAACAATTTCTATAGCTTGAGGAAGACTGATCTGTCATAGGGTTCCATCAGCAAGTTCATAAGGCAAGAGAAAAGGCATGGCATGATAGACATATTAAATAGAAAAAATTTCAAGTGGGGGACATAGTATTACTATACTACAACAAGTTTATGCAACATCGAAGAAAGTTTAGAATGCATTGGTTACGACCATACATAATTAAGTATGTGACAGAGGCAAGTGTTGTGCAGTTGGAAACATTGAATGGTGAAGTCCTGAGAGGAATGGTAAATGGCATTCGACTGAAACTTTAAAGGGATGACTGACCTCGCACACACTGGGATGAATTGCACAAGAATGAATGTACCATAGTAGTGTATTATAGTAGGAAAAAGGACAAAAAGAAATAAAAAGTGGGAAAAAGAGAAAAGGAAAACAAAGGAAAAACATGAAAAAATTAAGTAAGTTACAATGACAGTAAGTGCACAAAAGAAGTGAGTGTCGCGCAGATGGATGAAACTGCACCGAGTAGGGAGATTACATGCAAAATCCAAAACAAATATGCAGAACATGACCGATAAGGTTGTTAAAGGCATTAAAAGATGACACCAATAGTTAAAAAACATTAATGACAAAGCATAAAGATGATGCATAGTCATAAATGGAAAAATTTGTCAGGGATCATGACAGACTGGCAGTACAAGGAAAAAAACCAATGATATATTTGGTAACAAATCAACATTAAATCATGCATTGAGTACACCATTGGTGGATTAAACCACTAGTTCAGGTGCGGATGTACAAGGACAATTTTTGAAGGGTTATAGAAGCACACCAGGGGCTGACAGGGAAAGGGTATTTGCATGCATAAGCATTGTGAGAATATAGAGAAGACCATATGTGAACCAGGGCTGACACAAAGAATTTGTAGAGTAAAAAAGGGAGCATGAGTGGCTGAGAGAAATGGCATCACCAAAAGTTGGGGCACCAGCTGCCGTAACACAAAATTCATCCTGAACGTGACCACCGATCACACCAAAATTCAAGGAAACACCCAGAGCTTCGGCTTCACAGCCGAGGTTTCCCTAGATTACATATCTCCAAGAAAGGACAATGCACCACAGGTTAGACCGCCCAAGGATGCCAATTACCCACTGGTCATGCCAAAAATACCACCCGATGTCATTATTGAAGGGGACATGATGGGAAAGGTTGTTTCTTTGAGGTTTTTGGACCATGACACAACATATGCACAAAATTTTCTTGAGTTAGGATGGTACAAGTATTTACACACTAAACGTGTACCATGGATAGGTGCAATATTGGTCAAGTCGCAGAAATGGGCAACTGGGTTATAAAAATCAGGGATATTAAACTTGTTAGAAATCCCACTCTTTGGAAGAAGTCTAGAAATAAATGCATGCATTAAGATGTTATTGATTTGCGTTCATGGAGGTAATTTGTGGCTATACCCGCCAATATCTATTGATACGAAATTGATTGAGCGGATAAGGGGCTTGTTGACAGAAGGGGGTGATTCAACAACAATATTCACAAATAAGTCCAGGGAGAAAGCATTATCTTAAAGTATGAAAGAGAAGTTCAAAACCTTTAGAGGAAATCAAGGGTTGGACATCTCCAACATAAGTGATGATGTAATTAGGTTTGCAACACAAGTATTGACCTACAAATTACTAATGAAATGTCAGAAGGATGACAAGTTGACCGCATTAATAATAGTTGTGAAGAAGTGCATAGAACGAGTCCAGATGAATTGGGCCACTCTTTTTTTGATCAATTTCTGATCGATTGCATTGAATCCCAGGATAAATTCATGTAATCTAACTATGTCTGGCTTCACATACTGATAGAATTGGCCATCCTGGAAGGAGTCGAATGACTGTGAATTTTTAAAACATCATGAAAAGATCATGCAACGATGTGATATGTTAACTTATGGCATATAGTAAATAAGGGGAGACAATAAGATAGAAATGTGACCTTCTATGTCTACTTTGACACAATTAGGCACATCATAAAGTACAAACCACACATCACCTTCGAGACTATGTAGAACTATTAGGATATTGTGCACTTCAAAGCAAGGATGCACCATGTGTACATCCAAGCTAAATGGTACCCAACATGTCAGTGGATGCCAACAAGATATAAGTTGACAAAGGAGGATGTATACCTTATTTCCAATGACTAGGACAAGGAATGGAAATTTCTAGCTAAAGTAACAGAGCACCCTAATGAGGAAAAGGAATGAGACAATGAATATGAAGAACCAGATGAGGCACAAGGTGGTGAAAATGGAAATGGCGTAGGGGACGCCCAAGAGATAGTACCAAACATAGGGGAAAAGAGGAAAGACAAAGGTAAGGAGACAACAACAAATCCATGAAATAAGATGAAAGAACATAAACCACCAACTGTCTACACCTTGATCAATGATGACATTGATAAAATTGGCTACTAAGTGAGGTATGCAACATAGGAGGCAATTCAACAAGTGTTACAACTACAAGAATACATGAGCAAGAAGGTGCAAGAGCAGTTGACAACATTGCAGTAGTGGTTGGAGGTAACGGTAATAGTGCTAGAAACAAGATCTGATGAAGGCTAACTAGTAAGCACGACTGGAGAAGAAAGGGCCACCACTTCATACATGCCAGATATTGTAGCAAGGCACCAAATTTTCAAGATCTCTCCTAAAGTAATTGAGTTACCTATGCAGGAGATGAAGAAATAGGAAAAAATACTAAGTCACCTAGAATTAGTCTTGTCAAAGATACCCATGGAATATTTACAAGGATTGCGTGCATGGGTGGTGTAGGAAATACAGCTCTGTGCATAATCAATGGAAAAGGAGTTAACTAAGGTAGCAAAAGATAAGGAATACTTGTATAAGGTTCATAATGAAGTACTGTAGGAGAAGGATGAAGCCAAACAAAAGGTTGAGAGAGTACAAAAATCCATCTGGAAGATATAGAGGGATATTCTCGAGATACCTGTTCTAATAGAAGCTACAATAGAGGAGCATATACAAAAAATCAATGAAGTAATTCAAGGATTCCGCAACAATATTGGAGAGTTGAAAATGCGCACCATACCAAGGAAACCAACTGTGGATAAGGAAAAAAGAAAAAAAATAGCCATAACCTCAGTCACAAGAATTAAGAGTCTTGGTGAGGAGTGCACGAGGCTATGTGAAGAAATCACATGAATTTGGACGCAATTGATGGTGAATCTGGATATGAAGGAAATCGAGGAAAGAGTAAGACGTGCATATGATAAGGTACAGAAATCCAATGAAGTCATAAACACTCTGCCACCAATGGAATGCATGCCAAACATCTTTGCGATCATACAAGTACACAATGATATAGAGCAATTGAAGGCATAGCATAAGACTATCGCACAATTATTAGAATCCCCACAGGACTAATAACTCAATATAATAGGGGCATTGGTAGTTGTAACATCCCTCTCTGGTGCGCTAAGTGAACTTATTCTTTGAGGACACTTTCTCACAAGTGATCCGGATTATTATGCTATTAAAACATTTGATTTTGATTATGATGCATTATGAGTAGATGACATGTTGTTTTACTTCATTGACATAGACAGGTGTTATTGACTCAGTTTTACTGAGTGTGCAGGGTTTTGGACCTTGAGGATTCAAAGGCATCGATGGAACCCCTTGGACTCTGGATCGAGTCAGGGAGTGTGTTATTGGGGTTTGATTGATTTATTGTGATATTAGTACATTTGATTAGATGATATGATGTGGACATATTCTGACATGATTGTTGATGATGCAAGTCGATGATAGCTTGCCGACCAGACTCACATATGCAGTAAAGGGGTCACACAAGACTACCAGAGAGGTTGAGGGAGAGGTGTGGACAACAGTCCTGCCACAACCTACTATCACTCTCGTCGTGGCTCAAACTGTAGGTTAACGATTACCTAGTTTGAGAGGACCCATGATGCCATGAGGGAAGACTGCGACAGTCACTTGCGATGATTCTAAGAGGCGTGCAATAAGGCAGGGGACTTATTCCTTAGAATCCCTTAGTCTCCCACAAGTTCACCTGGCGTAGTGTTGACTCCAAGGGTTATTGATGTCTACCAATCAGTCAAGAGGCGAGTGGCACCCTTGGAGCACGTGGTGCATCCTGAAGGGCACGTCGCGCAAAATAAACAAAAGAGGTGAGTGGCACCCTTGGAGCACGTAGTGCATCCTGAAGGGAACGTCGTGTTGTTGATGATAAAGGAACGAACCTATATGGCCCTAAGACAAATATCTCATTAAGAAATTTTAAAACAACTTCCATAATTAAATGTCGCCCAGTTCATAATCTAAGTCATATGTCTAAAACTTCTCTAGGGGTAAAATTTTGTCTACCAACTCTCCTTTCCCTTTTATTTTTAATTGGTGATGTGGGTGCAGCAACTGGTGCCAAAGAAAGATGAGAAACCTATTGAAAAACACACACAAAGAATGTTGACTCTGCCCACGGGTTTAGCCTTCCTTTCCTTCTAGATTTTCACTATTGAAAGACTTTGAATTGCCTTCTGGAATGCTCACGTTCCACTGTTTTAGCTTCCGTTTTACTGGTGCATGGAAGTGGGCGAATTGGAAAACCGTTGCCATTGTTTTAGATGGAAAAGTCATTGCTTGTGACCTGGCAGTGAGTGTCTCTGTAATTTCCTCTTGCTTCTTAGAAGAAGACGATGTTGCTTGCTATCGTTTTTTATCAGTGAAGGTTTTGTTTTGGGATTGTCTTGATTGTTGTAGCTACCCACGACCCTTTTTTTTTATTGATTATTAGTGTTGTTGTGATAAATTGGGAACCACTTCTGCTAAATGATTATCTATGCTTGCTTGTATTGGGGTTAGGCCTGAGTAGACATGGAAGACAGTTTTAATGCGTTGATTTTTCGAATTATACGTTTCCAGGATGTAACTGGCATAAATGTTATTGGTGACAGTTGTTAGCCTTGATTTATTTAAATGATAATTTAATGTCTAATGGAAATGACAGTTTGGGTAGCAGTAATTCTTTAATGCTAGTTGGGATTGCGGAAAATCAGTAATGACAACCAGTGCAATGGAAAGAAATTTTATCAGAACCTTAAACTTTCAGACCTCATTATACACCATGTGTCTTGCTAATTTTGGATAGAATTTGCACACCTGGGCATCTTCCCTTTGCAGATTTATCTTGATTATGTTTTATAATTTAATTATTAGACCATAACTTACATGAGGTTATATGTATACCTATATGTTAGGTAATGCATAAAAAGATTATTTTAATTCATTAAGTTAATGGAGTGAAGTGATCTGACGTGGGATTTATTTTAATTCACCAAGTGGTTAAATATGGAATGATTTACCTTATGTAAAATTTATCAAACATATAAAAGTAATCAACTTATAACCCTTAGACCTTGAACTATCCTTAAGGTTTGTCTCTTTAATTTTTTATGTTATACTAACTCCTTGGGAAGGTAAAGGAATCTTGGAGTCATTCTTGATAAGTTAACAAGTGTTCCTTAAGAGATTTTTATGATGGATATTGGATAAATTACTTTAATTGAGACCATCATTTTATACACATTTATTTTAGTATATAATTAACAAATGCAATTGAGACATGCTTATTTAAATGGTACTTGATGGAATTATATTACCTATGTATTGGCATTAAGTTAATATAGAATTGTTACTCACAAGACTTTCAGTACATGTAGTGTTAATCGTAAATTTGTCAAGATAAAATAATTTGTTCTAATTACTGATAATTAGGATTGCATTTATGATAATCTAGATTGATTAAACCTGTCCATCCTCACTTGTAAACTTGATTATTCTATGATGAGATCGATGATTGAGGACTCTGTTGATTAAGCTAGATGCATGGATTGAGTGTGATTGGTTGTAAATTGGATTTCTTGCGCCTTGTAGATAGAATGATTAATTAAATTGAGTTCTAATGTGCTAACAAACATTGATGATGGTGGATTGATTTAGAACTAGATTAGTAATGCGTGGTTAATTAAAGTTAATGTATGATGGTTCATAGTAAATATTACTCTCACCCGTGGTTAAATAAATTTTAGGTTGATAGAACGAGTCTTAGTTGGTCGTGGATGTTGGTTGATTTAACATTTTAGTTTTTGTCTTGTTTGTGTTAGTGGGATATAGACACCTCCTTGTTCCTCAGAATAGTCACCATCCCTGAGACCTTAAATGGTCAAAATCGATGGGAAACTAGGCTTGCGCATTGCTTATGTGTCCTGGAGGTCCTAACCATTGCAGGGTAGGACGGACAGGTAGTTAGTCAGTCTTATTTATTTTGTCGGTTGATTTTCGTTCCTTGCTTGCAGATACTTGATGTGCATATTAGATCGTTATGTCATTGTTGCAGTTTCATGTGCCATGTTCATCGACGTATGGTGATGCAGAGTCGAATGTATTTATTATCCTTTTACACATGTGCACAAAAAAAAAAAAATTATTTTCACTTGTTATAAGAGGTTTTCGTTGTAACGAGGAGGATCGTTACATATGATATCAGAGAAGGTTCAACCCATGACTTGGGATCACTATATATTTTGTTGACATGATTTGATTATACTGTTGCTAATCGAGTTGATTGTGTGTGTGCAGGTAATCATGGTTAGAGGACGCCACAGAGGCAGACGAAGGGGTGCAAGGGGAGGAGACGTGACGCCCCCAATAGCATCCACGCCGGAGGGGTATAACCCCCAGGGAGACAAGCAGGTTCTCGGACAAGAGAAAATAGCAGTTGGTGATGTAGTCAAAATGATGAGATATTTTCAGTGCATGTCTGAGGCACTAATCAATTGTTTGGACCGAGATGAGGCCAGAGCGTCAGCACCCACTGAGGTTCCACCACGTGCTCCGGTCGATACTGGTAGCATTCACCGTGAACTCGAGAAGGTCAAATTTCCTGATTTCTTTGGTGCCCCGGATGGCAAAGCCACTGAAGCATGGTTGGAGAACATGGTGATGTGCTTCGCACTTCACGATTATACCTCCAACATGAAGGTTCGCATGACGGTCTTTCAACTGAAAAGGAGCACTCTTCTATGGTGGAAGACACCCCTACCGTAGCTGAACATGGCAGTCGAAGACATGTCATGGGAACTGTTCGAGGAACGGTTCTCAGAGAGGTACCTTTCAGAGGAATTTATTGAGCATCATCTCAACGAGTTCAACACCTTACGACAGAGAGGTCGTACGGTGCCCGAGTACGAGGCCCATTTTATGGAGCTGCTCCAGTATGATCCACACCTTAACATGGAGAAACTTAAGGTCAACAGGTTCGTTTTTGGCCTTAATGACAGCCTACATGCAAAGGTTAGTATTTTGATGCCTCAAAACTTGCACGATGTCATCCAAAAGGCCCTCATAGTAGAGGAGGAGCTTATTAGTGGGGGTCAAACCAAGACTCCAGCAAGACCAACAGGGCAGGTCTCATCTGGAACACAACAACACCAGACACCAGCGAGACCTATGGCGGGATATCATGGCTTCCAGAGGGGATCCACTTTCACTACACCCCAGTGACCAACACCTCAGTAGCAAGCACCTTAATGGGGACCACAGCATCAACAACAGCGTCACCTGCAACAACAACAGTTTAGGCCTATTCAGCAGAACAGACTAGGGTTCCAGGACGGTGGGTCGTCATCTTCTACTTCGGGTACCAGGACTATTGGGCTGAATAAGGGGTGTTGGACGTGTGGGGAGCCACACTACCAGCGCGACTGTCCTGTGGAGAGGACCAGAGCATCTGGATCAGCAGGACCCACTACCATGGGAGATATGGGCAAGGCCCATTAGATTCATGCAGTGGTGAATAACTACCAGGCAGAGCATCAGTCGATTGTGCTCAAGATGATAGGTACCATCATTGACCAAACCCTTAGCATTTTGATACATCCCAGTGCTACCGAGAGTTTCATTTCTGGTGTAGCACTAAAAAGGATTAAGGTAAAGGTAGTCGAACAGGATGAGTTTTGCTTTGTAGAGATGGCCTTGGGAGCCAAACCAAAGGTCGGGGGAAAGGTTATGGGCTGTGCCCTTAACCTGGGAGAGTTTTTCACTAGGGACAACTTGTACGTCACGATCTTAGGATCTTATGATGTTGTGATTGGTATGGATTAGTTGGAATCACATGAGGCGATACTCAATTGTAAGACAAAACAATTGAGCTTGGTCGATGATGAGGTACAGAGACGTGTGATTTTAGGTCGGAACCAGGGAGTTTCCCTAAGGTTCATCTCTTCCTTACAACTACGAAAGAGTATGCACAAGGGGTGAAAGATTTATGTGATCCTTGCATTAAATGAGAAGGGAGTAGTGGAAGGTCTGCAACACCTTCCGGTGGTGAGAGAGTTTGCAGACATGTTCCCATAGGAGTTACCTAGGATGTCATTGGAAAGGCAATTGGAGTTTACCATAGACCTAAAACCAGGGATTGAACCAATAGCAAGAATGCCTTATCAAATGTCGACTTCGGAGTTACAAGAGTTGAAAATGCAACTGAAGGAGTTGTTGGACCTAGAACTGATACGTCCTAGTGTGTCACCGTGGGGTGCACCTATTATTTTCATAAGAAAGAAGGACAGATCATGGAGGCTTTGCATTGACCACTATCAACTGAATAAGGCTACGATCAAGAATCAATATCCATTGCCAAGAATTGATGATCTGTTCGATCAAATGAAGGGTGTGACGGTGTTCTCCAAGATTGATTTGCGATCAGGGTATCACCAGTTATGGATAAAGGAGGATGACATCCCTAAGACCACCTTTAAGATGAGATTTGGACATTATGAATTTATTTTTTTACCATTTGGACTGACAAACGCCCCAGGGGTATTTATGAGTTTGATGAACGGGGTGTTCTGCAAGTACTTGGACAAGTTCGTCCAAGTGTTCATTGACGATATTTTGATTTACTCTCGTACAACGGAGGAGCATGATGAGAACTTGCGCTTGGTACTATAGTGTTTGTGAGAGCACAAATTGTATGGGAAATTGTCCAAATGATCTTTTTATCAATCGAAGATTCACTACTTAGGGCATGTCATCTCCGGCGAAGGCATTGCCATGGATCTAGCCAAGGTCAAGGCTATTATGGAATGGCCTATGCTAACAAATGTCACGAAAGTGCATAGATTTTTGGGTTTAGCAGAATACTATCGACGATTTTTCAAAGGATTTACGAAGATAGCAAATCCGATCACAGAATTGCAGAAGAAAAACAAGAAGTTTGTTTGGACCGAGAAATGCGCGGAATAATTTCAGAGGCCTAAGGAGTTGTTGACAACAGTGTTGATACTAAAGGTCCCTGACATGGGCACAAACTTCTTGGCATGCACGGATGCATCCAAGGAAGTCTTAGGCGGGGTCTTGATGCAATATGGACGAGTGATTTCTTACATTTAAAGGAAACTGAGAAGGCATGAGGAGAACTACGCGATGCAGGATTTGGAGTTGTTAGCCATCATATATGCCTTGAAGGTTTGGAGACACTACCATGTTGGATGAAAATTTGAATTAAAGACTGACCATTGTGGACTACAACACATTTTTACACAAAGTGACCTGAACACACGACAATGGCATTGGTTGGAATTGCTTAGCAAGTACGACTTTGAGATTACTTACATAAGGGAATAGTGAACTGAGTGGTGGATGCATTGAGTCGGAGACCATGCATCTTTTCAGTGTTGCCTCTTCAGACGAATCTACGTGAGAATATTCTCACTTTACAGTGTGATGATGACTGGTACAAATAGGTCGAGGGTTTTATTGGACAAAACATAATGATGGTACCATGATTTGAGGGGTTTTCATTTGATAGCGATGGTTTATTGAGTTTTAAAATTCAAATATATGTACTTCCAAACGACAAGTTGAGGATGTTGATCCTGAGCGAGGCTCATAGAGCAGTTTACATGGCTCACCTAGGACTCACGAAGATGAGGACAGACCTTAAACCCTTATTCTTCTGGAAGGGAATGAAGGCCGACATAGTCAACTATCTGTCCATATGTCTAGAGTGTCAGCAGGTAAAGGTTGAACATAGACACCCAATAGGATTACTTCAACTACATGCCATTCTGGAATCGAAATGGGAGGTTATTTCGATGGATTTTATTGTTGGATTTCCACTGATGGCAAGGAGACATGACTCGATATTCATTGTGGTAGACACCCTGACGAAGAGTGCTCACTTTATTCCAGTGCATATGATGTATCAGGCACCTGACATAGCTAGAATTTTCATCAGTGAGATTATGAGGCTGCATGGTGTGCCTAAGAGGATTATATCCGATCGAGGATCGGTGTTTACTGGATGATTTTGGACAAGTTTCCAAGAGGCCTTGGGAACCCAACTTAACTTTAGTACTGCGTATCACCTGATACTGACAGACAGACAAAACGAACAAACCAAACCTTGGAGGACATGTTGTGCATGTATGTGATGGACCAACAAAAGAATTGGTAGGAATTCTTGCCACTAGTGGAGTTCTCTTACAACAACAGTTACCAGAGCACCATTAAGATGGTGCCTTTCGAGTTCCTTTATGGGTGACAGTGTCGAATTCCCTTGAGTTGGGATCGTCTTGAGGATAGGGTCCTGGTGGTACCAGAAGCGATCCAAGAAATGGAAGAGAAAATGCAAACAATAAGACAAAGGATTAAATAAGTGCAGGATCAACAGAAGAGTTATGCCGATGCGCACCATGTCGACCGTAGTTACGACGTTGGTGATCAAGTCTTCTTGCGGGTTAAACCACATAAGAGTTTGATCAATTTTTGGAAGGGAGCTAAACTCTCTCCTAGGTTCGTTTGACCTTTCGAGATTGTGGAGAGAAAGGGGCCCGTGGCCTATCGACTAGCCTTGCCTGATTCCTTGAGGCGTATGCACGATGTTTTTCATGTATCTGTTTTGAGACATTATGTTAGTGATCCTAGACATGTTATTGACATGAGTTCCTTGTAGGTATCAGACGAGGGAGAACTCACGGCTGAGTCGATCCGCATCTTAGATCATCGCATTCGACAATTACGATGTCGAATGGTAGATCAGGTCAAGGTCCAGTGGGACAATTATAGTCTACACTCGGTGACCTAGGAGGACGCATATGATATGTGCCAGTAGTTTCCATTTTTGTTTGATATATAGACATATGATACTGTGATACACTTATTTCGGCATTTTTATTGAGAAACTTCGGGACGAAGTTTATACCAAGAGGGGGTGTATGTAACATCCCACTCTGGCGCACTGAGTGAACTTATTCTTTGAGGACACTTGTTCGCATGTGATCTAGATTATTATGATATTAAAACATTTGACTTTGATTATGATGTGTTATGAGTAGATGACATGTTGTTTTACTTCATTGACATAGACATGTGATATTGACTCGGTTTTACTGAGTGTGCGGGGTTTTGGACCTTGAGGATGCAGAGGCATCGATGGAACTCCTTGGACTCTGGATCAAGTTAGGGAGTGTGCTATTGGGGTTTGATTGATTTATTGTGATATTAGTACATTTGATTAGATGATATGATGTGGACATATTCTGACATGATTGTTGATGATGCAAGCTGACGATAGCTTGCCGACCAGACTCACATATGGAGTAAAGGGGTCACACATGACTACCAGAGAGGTTGAGGGAGAGGTGTGGACAGCAGCCCTGCCACAGCCTACTAGCACTCCCACCGTGGCTCGAAATGTAGGTTAACGATTACCTAGTTTGAGAGGACGCATGATGCCGTGAGGGCAGACTGCGATAGTCGTTCGCGATGATTCTAATGGGCACGCAATAAGGTGGGAGCCTTATTCCTTAGAAGCCCTTAGTCTCCCACAAGTTCACCTGGCAGAGTATTGACTCTAGGTGTTATTGATGTCTACCAATCAGTCAAGAGGCGAGTGGCACCCTTGGAGCACATGGTGCATCTTGAAGGGCACGTCATGCAAAAGAAACAAATGACACAAGTGGCACCCTTGGAGCACGTAGTGCGTCTTGAAGGGAACGTCACATTGATGATGATAAAGGAACGAACCTAGATGGCCCTAAGACAAATATCTCATTAAGAAATTTTAAAACAACTTCCATAATTAAATGTCGCCCAGTTCAGAATCTAAGTCCTAAGTCTAAAACTTCGCTAGGGGTAAAATTTTGTCTGTAACCTTTATAATATATATATATATATATATATA
>JZKD02S1673584.1:180934-203124 GCA_000966675.3 Picea glauca | reverse complement strand
TAAGTAATAATTGTGGGTCTTCATAAAAATTTTGGTAACATGAAGAGATTAAGAATTAAATAAAATATGTGGATGTAAAACGTAAAGAGGCAATTAATTATTTTAACTTTTGATAGTTTTAAAAATATATATACTAAATTAAAAATAAAAGGGAAAGGAGGTTAACTTGCACAATTGTCATTTTTGGCTCTAATAAAAAGGGGAAATAAGGAAATATAAAAATTAGGAAACTAGGGAATGGAGGTAACATAAAAAGGGAAAGAGGGGAAACTTATGGTAAAAAGAGGGAGGTCAACTTAGTAAAGAAATTGCTTTTAAGAACCTTCTAAATTGAACTAAAATAGCAACTTCATAATAGGGAAAGCCTTTAAAACCTGTAAGGGAATCTAGTGACACCTAGGAGTAAATTTAGGAGTAACTCTAGGTGGGTGATGGAAATAAGACAATTAATTATTTAAAGAAAATAATTAATGGAGAAACGTGGGCGATGGATGACACTTGTAGGAAGGAGAATTTTTAGAAGATTTTTATTAAAACTTAAATTAAATGAGATTTAGGGAAATATTGGAAGTTCTAAAATTCTATAAAAGAGAGGAAGGAGAAGGAAGAAAGGGATCGATTGTTAGCGTAACGTTACACTGTAGGAATAGTGACTTGATTGATTTACTTGTGGGAGTTGGGATTTCCCAGCTCGAAGAGGAGTGGTAGCTCGGCCTTACGAGGCGAGATGGGAGCTAGACGTACCCTCTAGATAGTGTGTGGCCCATTTGTGGCTCGAGGGGCTAAGAGGGAAGCATAGCACCCCTAGCATTGGTTGGGAGGTACCGGTGTAGTCTCGACGGTCGGGGAGTAGGATTGCACGGAGCGTGCAGACGACACTCGGAGTAGGCGAACAGGCAACGGTATGCCTTTCTGTTGAATGATAAAATGCGTAGGATGTATGATTTAGATCTGTAGGTGTATTATTTTGTGATTGTATATGGGTTCGTTGCACAAGAAAACCATCCCTCTACCCAACTCGATTTTTGTGACTGAAATTATATGTCTAAATTTTAAGACTGACTTTTTAGGTCTGACTCGATTTCTAAAATTTATGTCTAAATTTCTAAGTTTGAATTTATATATCTGAATGAATAGGTTGTGTGAATACTATAGTAGTATTCATTTTCCACCATAACAGTCCGGGCATATATGACTCCATTTGCCTCTCGAATTCTTGAACACTTGTTATTCATCAATATGTTTCTTCCTTAATGTAATTGGAACCAAGGTTTATCCATCACACTAGGAAGAAGAGTGTCCCATAAATCGCAACGCCCCTTTTTACATGCATCTCACGGGCCACATAACCACTGGGAAGGGCGATTACTTTAATTTCGATTACAGATAGGTTGGGTTTCAAGTGTCTTTTTGTCTGTACTTTTAGCCACTTCCTAATGTATTTAACCATAGGTTTTGAGGTTGAGGACAGCTCTCATTGTCGGAAATCAAAAGAAGTGCCCCATCCATGATAGTCGCACCATTGAGCATAGTAGCCATGAGAATATCATGACCCAGACAATCAACAAAAGACACTTGTCTTAAAAGATTTATATGAGTGATTTCAAATCCAGTGACATCACACAAAGGACTATCTTCCTTCCCACTTCCATATGCCTTGTAGCTCATTGGTCGATGGCGGCGATCATCTTTGCATTTATATATTTTTGCATTAGCATATCCCAGCTTAATAGTGATGTTTTGCTCCAGTTCATTCTTAAAACGAACTATCTGGACACCAAATATTGCTTTAACAACTATTGATTTCCCATGTGCCTCATGCCCAATTGTACCTATGTTTATTTTAGCCTGGCGAGAAATGACCTCTGGAGAAAGTGGATTCAACTTGGTAACATCCATCTTGTTCAGGTCCTGCTCCATTAACCCCTTTTTTGACATTTTGGCACTTGATGGATGATAAGCCCTCCCAAAATGAATTTAGATGCAAAGAGTATCGAGACTGCAGATCTGCCTGCATAGATGAGACGACACACTTGTTGTTCAAATTTGTCTGGAAGGTATGTGGGCACCTTCACTTCTTGCTCTTCCTCCGTCGTCTGCTTTGATTTTTCCAAAGAATGGGATTGGATTGGCGATGTGGGTGCAACAATAGGTGCCAAAGAAAGACGAGAAACCTATTGAAAAACACACACAGAGCATGCTAACTCTACCCACAGGTTTATCCTTCCTTTCCTTCTAGATTTTCACTGTTGAAAGACTTCGAATTGCCTTCTGGAATGCCTGTGTTTCACTGTTTTAGCTTTTGTTTTACTGGTGCTTGGCAGTGGGTGAATTGGAAAATCAGTGCCATTGTTTTAGATGGCGAAGTCATTGCTTGTGACCTGGCAGGGACCGTCTCTGTAATTTCCTCTTGCTTCTTAGAAGAAGATGGTGTTTCCTGCTATCCCTTTTGATCAATGAAGGTTTTGTTTTGGGATTGTCTTGATTGTTGTAGCTACCCACGACCCTTTTGTTTTCTTGATTATTGTCAGCGTTGTGCTAACTTGGGAAACCCTTCTACTAAATGATTATCTATTCTTGGTTGTATTGCAGGTTAGGCCTGAGTAGACACAGCAAATAGTTTTAATGCGCTGATTTTCCGAATTATACGTATCCAGGATGTAACTGGAAGAAATGTTATTGGTGACAGTTGTTAGCCTTGATTTATATAAATGATAATTTAATGTCCAATGGAAATGACAGTTTGGGTAGCAGTAATTCTTTAATGATAGTTGGGATTTCCAAAAATCAGTAATGATAGTCAGTGCAATGGCAGGAAATTTTATCAGAACCTTAAACTTTCAGACCTCATTATACACCGTGCGTCTTGCTAATTTTGGACAGAATCTGCACACCTGGGCATCTTCCCTTTGCAGATTTATCTTGATTATGTTTTATAATTTAATTAATAGACCATAACTTACATGAGGTTATATGTATACCTGTATGTTAGGTAACGCATAAAAAGATTATTTTAATTCATTAAGTTAACGGAGTGAAGTGATCTAACGTAGGATTTATTTTAATTCACCAAGTGGTTAAATATGGAATGATTTACCTTATGTAAAATTTATCAAACATATAAAAGTAATCAACTTATAACCCTTATACCATGAACTATACTTAAGGTTTGTCTCTTTAATTTTTTATGTTATACTAACTCCTTGGGAAGGTAAAGGAATCTTAGAGTCATTCTTGATCAGTTAAAAAGTGCTCCTTAAGAAATTTTGTATGATGGATATTGGATAAATTACTTTAATTGAGACCATCATTTTATACACATTTATTTTAGTATATAATTAACAAATGCAATTGACACATCCTTATTTAAATGGTCCTTGATGGAATTATATTACCTATGTATTGGCATTAAGTTAATATAGAATTGTTACTCACAAGACTTTTAGTACATGTAGCATTAATCGTAAATTTGTCAAGATAAAATAATTTCTTCTAATTACTGATAATTAGGCCTTCATTTATGATAATCTGGATTGATTAAACTTGTCCATCCTCACTCATAAACTTGATTTTTCTATGATGAGATCGATGACTGAGGACTCTGTTGATTAAGCTAGATGCATGGATTGAGTGTGATTGTTTGTAAATCAGATTTCTTGCACCTTGTAGATAAAATGATTAATTAAATTGTGCTCTAATGCACTAACAAACATTGATGATGATGGATTGATTTAGAACTAGATTAGTAATGCACAGTTAATTAAAGTTAATGTATGATGGTTCACAGTAAATATTACTCTCACCTGTGGTTAAATAAATTTTAGGTTGATAGAACGAGTCTTAGTTGGTCGTGGATGTTGGTTGATTTAACATTTTAGTTTTTGTCTTGTTTGTGTTAGTGGGATATCGACACCTCCTTGTTCTTCACAACAGTCACCAGCCCTGAGACCTTAAATGGTCAAAATCGATGGGAACCTGGTCTTGAGCGTTATATGTGTCCTGGAGGTCCTAACCATTGCAGGGTAGGACGGGCGGGTAGTTAGTGAGTCTTATTTATTTTGTCAGTTGATTTTTCATTCCTTTCTTGCAGATACTTGATGTGCGTCTTAGATCATTATGGCGTTGTTGTAGTTGCATGCACCATGTTCGTCGACGTATGGAGACTTAGATTCGAATGTATTTATTATCCTTGTACACATGCGCACACACGAAAAAAAAATGCACTTGTTATAAGAGGTTTGTTGTTGTAACGAGGAGGATTGTTACATATAGAGAAATTGAAGGCATAGCATAAGACTATTGAAAAATTATTGGAACCCCTACAGGACTAAGAACTCAAGATAATAGGGGCATTGGTAGCGACACAAGGCATGGTGAAGCATGTCAAGAAAAACAGCGAGGAGAATATTGTGACGTTAACGACACAGACCATAGAAGAAATCTTGGAGATGGAGGTTGAGGGAAAGAAATAAGTTGTGATCATAAAAGTACACAATGATATAGAGCAATTGAAGGCATAGCATAAGACTATTGCACAATTATTGGAACCCCTACAGGACTAACAACTCAAGATAATAGGGGCATTGGTAGCGACACAAGGCATGGTGAAGCAAGTCAAGAAAGACTGCGAGGAGAAGATTGTGACGTTAACGACACGGGACATAGAAGAAATCTTGGAGATGGAGGTTGAGGGAAAGAAATAAGTTGCGATAACTAGAGAGACATTACAAAAATTTATGGATTCATGGAAGGGAGTGATGCAATAGGTGTGATTGGCTTAGGACGAGACATGAGTGAGTGTTGGGGAAATGTTGGACATGTATTTTGGATGTGATTTTGAGAAATATACTAAGGGTTGAGGAGTGTGAAGTAAATGTGCATTCAAGATTGGAGCATGGAGTGAAGTCACATTCAAGATCATAGTGTGCAGTAAAGTTCATTTGGTGGTGCATAAGAAGATAAAGTAAGGAAATAAAACAAGGAGATAAAGTAGGAAATGAAACATGCAAATGAAAAGGAAGGAAAAGTAGTATGCAGGTGAAAAGGAAGGAAAAGAAGCATGAAGACATGAATTCTGGAAAAGTGCGCTTGAACTATGTGTTTTCATGAGTTGTAATGAGTCATAATGAGTTGTCATAGTATTTTGGGATAAACTAGTAGGGTTTTGAGCCTTAAAATCCATGTATAAATATGTAATGGGTTGGGAAGAATAGGTTGTTGTTTCTTTTGTTTTTATTGTTTTTGTTGAGAGAATAGGCTGATAATGAGAGGGAGTCTATGTATGAAGGTTTTGTTGGACACACCTACCACACATAGAGGGCGGGTGAATGAGTGTGGGGATCTTTTTCCCAAAAGCTTCCCTCTTTACAAAAACTCCTTAGTTAACATTCAACATTTATTCATTATACATTATTGTCATTTATAACTAGTTAGATGAGAACATATATCAGCAACATATATCAACAATATATCATCATCAAATCATCACTACAAGGAACACAAAGAACACAAGATGTATGTACAATTTTTCTTTTTATTATGGACAACAATCTGGGGTTTATCAACAACAATTTAATAGAGTACAACTCTACAAGAGCACCATCTCTATAATGCAAGACTCAACTTAAACCCTCAGCACCAACTAAGATGAGGCAATAATCCTTAACAGATATCAATATGTCAATAGGTACATGACCTGTCAGTAGTGCATCCATCGTGTGCATGTGCCCTGGCTCACTACAGTCTGTGTATGCACGCAGTCAGTGTATACAACAACCTGTGTATACCTTGTGAGATGTTAGGGTTTGTCCTTCAAGATCAACTCATATTCTTTGCAATCAATATATCATTCTCTTTTGTCTCTGACTGTCCAATCTGACCACCAGCCAGTCACAACACATCCAATCTCTCCAATATCTTGCTCATGCTCCACAACAAATCAATATGAATGCCATTTCAATCGTGTATAAATAACTAGTATACCATAGCAATCATGTCACCGCTGAATCACATGAGTACTGATCACTCCATCAATCAAATCATCTAAACTAAACCATATCATAGAATCCATACCAAGAAATCCCTTAGGATTCACAACACATCAAACAATAGTATCCATCAAGACAATAATGTAGCCATACCAGTGTCTTAGTGATAAATCTAAGGCCATAGAATGCAGATCTAGAACCTGCCTCATCATACAAGAGCTTGGCACCAACTCAAACACAATTATTCACCACTCTATCCACTATACGTTCCCTATCCTCATACATCCTGCATACATACTCACCTTATGCATAGCCATCCTGTGTATACCTCAATGTATACACACCTTATACACAGACACCCCGTGTATGCATCAGAAACTAGGGTTTCTTAAGTTCTGAGAATTTTTTCGTCAACATATTCAATATTACCGAAACTTTTATGCATCCATGAGATCCTCCTCTCGCTCTCTTCCTCAGAATATATTTTCAATCATTCTCAAGAGATCCACACCAATAAGATGCTCTCACAAGAATATCTCCATCAATACTCCAAAAGATATTCACATGAAGTTGTCCATTGATCCACTCAAAGGATGATCTACAAGAGACCATAGCTATCTTACTTATACTTTCATCCTCTAGGTTACTTAACCCATTTTTTTGTCACTTAACCCATTTCTAGGTCAGTCAACCTATTTTCCTTATTTTAGGGTTAACCAATTTCCATAAATAGAAAGTTCTCCAATATTTTATCATTTAAATATTCCTTCTTGATTTTGTCCCTTCTTTTTATTATTTAAGTAATCCACCTTGACTTTGTAACTTTATTTCATCATTTCAATAATGATTTCTTATTTTAGGTCACTTTGACTTCTTTTCCCTTGTGGGCTTCAAGCCTTCATATGGGGGTCTTCCAACTTCATAAAGCCATAACTCTCAAACCGTGAGGAGTTATGTGGCATTCCACATACCACCATAAATAGCATGACAAGCATTATCCATATAGGATAGTTTCACCAACAACTTCATTGATATTCATCTCATTATTCCACATATAAGCATGGGTCCTCCAACCATTCTTCTAGGATAACTCAACCCTCAAATCGTCTTCCCATGAGGACTTTCACCATAAGGGGACCACTTTGGAGTTCATCCATTTGTGCACCTTATCAATCATGATAAGACAGTAATGTGTCATTTTTTCATCAAATAAACTATGCATCATCATGTATCAATGACAACTCATTGTTCCATCTTCATCTATGTATCATATCAATGATCCATTTTTATCAATTGGTTTCCACTTGGACATCTATCATTCTCATCAAGGACAATACATATAGATTGTTCATCAATCATCAATCAATCATTCCTTTGACATCAATCAATCACTTGACATCAATCAATGAAATCAATTAATCATTTGACATCAATCAATCAAACCATTGGAATCAATGACAACATGATCCAACAATATCCCCCTTTGGCATTGATGGCAATACCAACATTGATGTCAATCACCAATCACCAATTATTGATTTCAACATGTAGATAAGGTATTCTCTACATCAATAGTCAATGTGAATATCTCTCCGCATCAATAAACATCAATCACATCAATGTGATTAACTCTCCCCCTTTGACATCAATGGCAAAGGGCCATTCTCTTCTTTGGGTTGTTCCCCCTGTCTGAGTGCCTCTGATCTTCCTATGAATAATGTCTCCCCTTTTTTATAAGGGATATCATTCTGATGTAATGCTGAAAATACATCGAACATACTCCCCTTGTGACCATCGCTCCTTCTAGAATTATGTCTCTGTTCTCTTTCATCAAATATAGGGCTCTTTTATAGGTATGCATCTGATAAATAAATCCTCCTAGAATTATGAGGAAGAAGAATGACTCCCCCTATGGACATGTATCCCCCTATATTCTCTACAAGATGAACAATATGCTACCATATGGTGATCCTTGGACCTGTTCATGCATCAAACTCATCCCATACCAACCATCATGAAGAAAAATATTAGTCAAATACATCATGTGACAAAATGTGTGTTCATCATACACAACATCTATGTACATCAACCATGTACATCATCATTATGCAATGTGCCAAAATATATCATCCATGAAATGTATCAATCATATGCCTCTATCAATATGCCAGCATGTGCATCTACCAATATGCCAACCATGTGCATCTACCAACATGCCAAACAATGTATCATATCACTCATGATATGTCTCCATCATGAACCAAGTTCCAAAATCATGTATCTCAAACAAATTCCAAATCCTCCATAAGATATGTGCCAGTCAAATTGCTAGTAGGTGCCTCTACCAATGTACTAGAAAAGTATCAATCATGCATCAACTATAGATAAAAAATGATGTACAACCCGATCATCTCATCAACTTCACGAACTATATGTCTCAATATGTATCCCAATCATATGCAAAATGAATGCACCATGATATCCATCATATGCTTCCAATAATATATCAGAAGATATATCAATGAAAATCAAATATGTACAATCCATGTACTCCAACAGATCAGAATCAAACCATACTCATGGGTTAGTGCCATGTACCCAAGATATATTTTACCTCATCACCTTACATGATCTAACATATAACCATGAAAACCTATAGCAAAGAGTGTCATAACCTACAATAAACAATGTCAGACCCTGCAACACAGAGTTATACCATTACATCAAGTTGCAACCCATGTGCATTACCTTTCTCCCAAGGATTTACAACATATATGTGGCCTACTGCACAACAGAGCACATATGTACGTGACCTATTCAAGGTAATTATTTGTATGTATGTGACTGTGACCACTGTCACCCGCATATTCGTCAGTAGATGACACTTTTGAACTTCCCTTCAGTTTTTCATCCTGTTTTGGTTGTTATGTCTTCTTCACCCACATTTTTAGAGGTTCCTTCTTCTCAGAACTTAAGCTTTGAGCATCCATATTTTCAAAGCTATCTCCCTTTATTACTTCATTCCTTCTTCTATCCATGCTAAGTGAAGTCCTCATCATGGAATTTCTTCTTGTTTTCCATCACTCCTTGGATTTGTGGCCAAACCCACTACAACTGTAGCATATCATGGTGTTACAGTGAACAACAATGTGTTCTACTTGATCACATCTCCAACACTTCATGGTGTTATAAAATTTTCCATTCTATCTCCTTTCATAATATCTACACTCAAAATATTTGTGACCATATCCATTACATGAATAACAATGCCCATGAAAAATACTTTCATACCTTTCCTTTGGTGTCCCAAGAATAGATTCTTGATGTCTTCTTTTCTTTGTTCTTTTGACGTTTTATTTTCCTTGTGTACAAGGTTTCTTTGTAACATTGTCTTCCTTGTTTGATGGACTTACCTCATGCTTCTTTGAGTTCCTTGCTTCAACATGTGTATCTTCTCCTTTGTATCCAAGACCTTATTTATCACATGGTGATCTTTGAATTTCCAAGATATCATCCAATAGTTTTGAGCTATTCAAGAATTTGTTTGACTTTTCTACCTTCTTTCTAAGGTCAACAATTTCAGCTTCTAACTTACAACATGACTCTTCCTTTTCAATTATTTGATTCTTCAATAATTCCTCTATCATTTTGGCTTCTTCCATTTGGGTCTTGAGATGGACAATAATTTTAAAACTTTTGCTAATCTCATCCTCTACCTTCATATCTTCTTTCCCATTCTTTAGTCTTGTGATCTCTTCTTCCTTTTATTCTAATTTATAACTCTCTTCTTGTTCTTTGAGTATTACCTTTAACTTCAAGATGTACCTTTGACTTCTCCTAAGAAACTTCTTAGTGTTATCCGAAAGATAGTTATAGTGTGTATAAAAATGATCACTTCTATGTCTATATAAACCCTCTTCAATTTCCTTTTGAAGTTCTAATAGATTTTCATCTATTGTTTCCATGGGATAACTATCATCAAACTTTACACAAACTATTTCTAGATCATCTTCTTCACTTGAGAAAAATTCAACATCATCACATTTTGAATCATTGCAATCAAGAGTCTTTGGAAATTCTTTACCTTCAATATCTTCCTTCTTGCCAACATCATCACATGATTCTTTGCCTTCATTGCAAATGTCTTCAAGATCTTCCTTTGTTCTATCATCACTTGATTCTTTATCTTCACTTGAAATGTTTTCAAAATCACATTTAGAAATAATGTATTCAAGAGTTTTTGGAGATTCTTTACCTTTAGTGATCTTGATGGAGTGATCTTCAATATCTTCTTTCTCCTTATTGCTTTGATATGTCTCCTCTATATTTAGCCATAGATCCTTGGCAGAAGTGCATTGTCCCATGCTCCCTTTGATAGGGCTTGAGAGTCCACTAAGAATGGTCTTGAGAGCCAATGCATCATTCTTCTTTCCTTCCCTTTGAGCTGAAACTTTGACTTTTTCTTCAATGTAACTGATCCACCAATGGCTACCTTCCAAATAGATGCTCCCATTTTCCTCAAATATAAACTCATCGCTATTCTCCAAGTAGAATAGTTTTCCTCATCAAGGATTGGAAATTCATCATCGATTTGTGTGTCTATGGATCTCCTTCAAGATTTTTAAGGTTTGTAGTAAAGTCCTATTTCGATACCAATTGTTGGACACACCTACCACACTTAGAGGGGGGGTGAATGAGTGTGGGGATCTTTTTCCCAAAATCTTCCCTCTTTACAAAAAATCCTTAGTTAACATTCAACATTTATTCATTATACGTTGTTGTCATTTATAACCAGTTGGATGAGAAAATATATCAGCAACATATATCAACAATATATCATCATCAAGTCATCACTACAAGGAACAAAAAGAACACAACATGTATGTACAATTTTTCTTCTTATTATTGACAACAATCTGGGGTTTATCAGCAATTAATGAATAGAGAACAACTCTACAAGAGCACCAGCTCTATAATGCAAGACTCAGCCTACACCCTCAACACCAACTGAGATGAGGCAACAATCCTCAATAGATATCAATATGTCAATAGGTACGCAACCTATCAGTAGTGCAACCAGTGTTTGCACGTGCCCTGGCTCACTACAGTCTGCGCATGCATGCGTTCAGTGTATAAAATAACCTGTGTATACCTTCAGAGTTGTTAGGGTTTGTCCTTCAAGATCAACTCAAATTCTCTGCAATCAATATATCATTCTCTTATGTCTCTAACTGTCCAATCTGACCACCATCCAGTCACAACACATCAAAGCTCTCCAATAGCTTGCTCATTCTTCACAACAAATCAATATGAATGTTATCTCGATTATGTATAAACAAATAGTATACCATAGCAATCATGTCACCACTGAATCACAAGAGTATTGATCACTTCATCAACCAAATCATCGAAACTGATCCATGCCTAGAATTCCCTAGGCATTCACAAAATATCAAACAATAGTATCCATCAAGATACTAATGTAACCATTCCACTGTCTTAGTGATAGATCTGAGGCCATAGAATGTAGATTCGGAACCTGCCTCATCATCCAAGAGATTGGCACCAACTCAAACACAAGTATTCACCATTCTATCCACTATACGCTCCATGTCCTCATACAACCCGCGTACATACTCACCCAATGCACATCCAACCCATGTATACCTCAATGTATATGCACCCTATAAATAGAAAACCCACGTATGCATAAGAAACTAGGGTTTATGAAGTTCCAAGAATTTTTTCGTCAAGATCTCCGATATTGCTGAAACTTTGATGCATCCATGAGATCCTCCTCTCTCTCTCTCTCTCTTCCACATAATATATCTTCAATCATGCTCAAGAGATCCACACCAATAATATGGTCTCACAAGAATCTCTCCATCAATACTCCAAAAGATATTCACAAGAAGCACTCCATTGATCCACTCAAAGGATGATCTACAAGAGACCATAGATATCTTATTTATATTTTCATTCTCTAGGTTACCTAACCCATTTTTAGGTCACTTAACCCATTTCTAGGTCACTCAACCTATTTTCCTTATTTTAGGGTTAACCAATTTCCATAAATAGAAAGTTCTCCAATATTTTATCATTTAAATATTCCTTCTTGATTTTGTCACTTCTTTTTATTATTTAAGTAATCCACCTTGAATTTGTCACTTTACTTCATCATTGAAATAATTATTTCTTCTTTTAGTTCACTTTGACTTCTTTTCCCTTGTGGGCTTCAAGCCTTCATATGGGGGTCCTCCGACTTCATAAAGCCATAACTCTCAAACCATGAGGAGTTATGTGACATTCCACATACCACCGAAAATGGCATGAAAAGAACTATCCATATTTGATATTTTCACCAACAACTTAATTGATATTTATCTCATTATTCCACATACAAGCATGGGTCCTCCAACCATTATTCTAGGATAACTCAATCCGCAAAGCGTCTTCTTGTGAGGGATTTCACCATAAGGGGACCACTTTGGAGTTCATCCGTTTGTGAACCTTACCATTTATGATAAGACAATAATGAGTAATATTTTCATCAAACAAGCTATGCATCATCATGTATCAATGACAACTCATTGATCCATCTTCATCTATGTATCATATCAATGATCCATTTTTATCAATTGGTTTCCACTTGGAGATCTATCATTCTCATCAAGGAAAATACATATACATTGTTCATCCATCATCAATCAATCAATCCTTTGACATCAATCAATCACTTGGCATCAATCAATCAAATCATTGGCATCAATGAAAACATGATCTAATAATCTCCCCTTTTGGCATTGATGGCAATACCAACATTGATGTCAATCACCAATCAGCAATTATTGATGTCAACATGTAGATAAGGCATGCTCTACATCAATATTCAATGTGACTATCTCTCCCCATCAATAAACATCAATCACATCAATGTGATTAACTCTCCCCCTTTGACATCAATGGAAAAGGGCCATTCTCTTCTTTGGGTTGCTCCCCCTGTCTGAGTGCCATTGATCTTCCTATGAATAATCTCTCCCTTTTTTTACAAGGGATATCGTTATGATGTAATGTTGAAAATACATCTAACATACTCTCCCTCTGACCATTCCTCCTCCTGGAATTATGCCTATGTTCTCTTTCTTCAAATATAGGTCTATTTTCTAGGTATGCATCTGATAAATATCTCCTCCTAGAATTATGAGAAGAAGAATGACTCCCCATATGGATATGTCTCCCCCTATCTTCTGTACAAGATGAACAATATGCTGCCATATGACAATCCTTGGACCTATTCATGCATCAAACTCATCCCATACCAACCATCATGAATCAAACGATTAATCAAATACATCATGTGCCAAAATGTGTTCTCATTATACACAACATCTATGTACATCAACCATGTACATCATAATTATGCAATGTGCCAAAATATATCATCCATGAAATGTATCAATCACATACCTCTATCAATATGCCAACATGTGCATCTACCAATATGCCAACCATGTGCATCTACCAGCATACCAAACAATGTATCATATCACTCATAATATGTCTCCATCGTGAACCAAGTTCCACAATCATGTATCTCAAGAAAATGCCAAATCCTCCATAAAACATGTGCCAATCAAACTGCTAGTATGTGCCTATACCAATGTACTAGAAAAGTATCAACCATGCATGAACTATAGATCAACAATGATGTACAACATGATCATCTCATCAACTTCACCAACTATGTGTCTCAATATGTAGCCCAATCACATGCAAAATGCATGCACCATGATATCCATCATATGCTTCCAATAATATATCATAAGATATATCAATGAAACTCAAATATGTATCATCCATGTACTCCAACAGATCAACATCAAACCATACTCATGGGTTAGTGTCATGTACCCAATATATATTTTACATCGTCACCTTACATGATCTAAAATAGAACCGTGAAAACCTGCAGCAAACAGTGTCAGAAGCTACAACAAACAATGTCATACCCTGCAACACAGATTTATACCATTACATCAAGTTGCAACCCATGTGCATTGCCTTTTTCCCAAGTCTTTACCACATATGTGTGGCCTTATTCACAACAGAGCATGTATGTACGCTGCCTATTCAATGTCAGTCTATGTATGTATGTGATTGTCACCACTATCACCTGTGTCTGCCTCAGTAGATGACACTTTTGAACTTCCCTTCAGTTTTTCATCCTGTTCTAGTTATTTTGTCTTCTTCACCCACTTCTGTAGTGGTTCCTACTTCTCTAAACTTGAGCTCTGAGCATCCATATTTTCAAATATGTTCCCCTTTCTTACTTCATTCTTTTTTCTATCCATGCTATGTGAATTCCTCATCGTGGACTTTCTTCTTGTGTTCCAACACTCCTAGGATTTGTGGCCAAATCCACTACAACTGTAGCATCTCATGGTGTTACAGTGAACAACAATGTGTCCTACTTGATCACATCTCCAACAACTCATGGTGTTATAAAATATTCCATTATATCGCCTTTCATAAGATCTACACTCAAAAGATTTGTGACCATATCCATTACATCAATAACAAGGCCCATGAAAACTACTTTCATACCATTACTTTGGTGTCCCAAGAATAGCTTCTTGATGTCTTCCTTGCTTTGTTCTTTTTATATTTTCTTTGCCTTGTGTAGAAGGTTTCTTTGTAACATTTTATTCCTTCTTTCATGGACTTACCTCATGCTTCTTTGAGGTGCATGATTCAACATGTGTATGTTGTCCTTTGTATCCAAGACCTAATTTATCACATGGTGATCTTTGACTTTCCAAGATATCATCCAAGATTCTTGAGTTATTCAAGAATTTGTTTGACTTTTCTACCTTCTTTCTAAGGTCAACAATTTCAGCTTCTAACTTACAACATGACTCTGCCTTTTCAATTATTTGATTCTTCAATAATTCCTCTATCCTTTTGGCTTCTTCCATTTGGGTATTGAGATGGACAATATTTTTAAAACTTTTGCTAATCTCATCCTCTACCTTCATATATTCTTTCCCATTCTTTAGTCTTGTGATCTCTTCTTCCTTTTCTTCTAATTTATAACTCTCTTCTTGTTCTTTGAGTATTACCTTTAACTTCAAGATGTACCTTTGACTTCTCCTAAGAAACTTCTTAGTGTTATCTGAAATATAGTTATAGTGTGTATAAAAATGATCACTTCTATATCTATATAAACCCTCTTCAATTTCCTTTTGAAGTTCTAATAGATTTTCTTCTATTCTTTCCATGGGATAACTATCATCAAACTTTACACAAACTGTTTCTAGATCATCTGCTTCACTTGAGAAAAAATCAACATCATCACATTTTGAATCATTGCAATGAAGAGTCTTTAGAGATTCTTTACCTTCAATATCTTCCTTCTTTCCAACATCATCACACGATTCTTTGTCTTCATTTGAAATGTATTCAAGATCTTCCTTTGTGCTATCATCACTTGATTCTTTATCTTCACTTGAAATGTTTTCAAAATAACATTTAGAAATAATGAATTCAAGAGATTTTTGAGATTATTTACCTTTAGTGATCTTGATGGAGTGATCTTCAATATCTTCTTTCTCCTTCTTGGTTTGATATGTCTCATCTAGCTTTAGCCATATATCCTTGGCAGAAGTGCATTGTCCCATGCTCTCTTTTATAGGGCTTGAGAGTGCACTAAGAATGCTCTTGAGAGCCAATGAATCATTCTTCTTTCCTTCCCTTTGAGATCCAAACTTTGACTTGTTCTTCAACGAAACTGTTCCACCAATGGTTTCCTTCCAAATAGATGCTCCCATTGTCTTCAAATATAATCTCATCTCTATTCTCCAAGTAGAATAGCTTTCCTCATCAATGATTGGAACTTCATTATCCATTTGTGTGACTATGGATCTCCTTCAATCTTGTTAAGGATTGTAGTGAAGGCCTACTCTGATACCAATTGTTCAACACACCTACCAAAATTAGAGGGGGGGTGAATGAGTGTGGGGATCTTTTTCCCAAAAGCTTCCCTCTTTACAAAACATCCTTAGTTAACATTCAACATGTATTAATTATACATTGTTTTCATTTATAACTAGTTAGATGAGAACATATATCAACAATATATCATCATCAAGTCATCACTACAAGGAACACAAAGAATAGAATATGTATGTACAATTTTTGTTTTTATTATGGACAACAATCCTAGGTTTATCAACAACAACTGAATAGAGTAAAAAATCTACAGGAGCACCATCTCTATAATGAAAGACTAATCTTACACCCTCAGCACCAACTAAGATGAGGAAAAAATCCTCAACATATATCAATCTGTCAACATGTATGTGACCTGTCAGTAGTACAGCCAGCGTGTGCACGCACACTGGCTCACTACAGCCCATGTATGCACGTGGTCAATGTATACAACAACCTGTGTATACCTTCTGATCTGGTAGGGTTTGTCCTTTACGATCAACTCATATTCTCTGCAATCAATATATCATTCTCTTCTGTCTCTGACTGTCCAATATGACCACCATCCAGTCACAACACATCCAATATCTCTAATAGATTTCTCATGCTCCACAACAAATCAATATGAATTCTATATCAATCATGTATAAACGCCTAGTATACCATAGCAATCATGTCAACATTGAATCACAAGATTATTGATCACTCAATCAACCAAATCATCTAAACTGAACTATATCATATAATCCATACCATGAATTCCCTAAGCATTCACAACACATCAAACAATAGTATCCATCAAGACAATAATGTAACCATACTAGTGACTTAGTGATAGATTTGATGCCATAGAATGAAGATTTGGAACCTTCCTCATCATCCAATATCTTGGCACCAACTCAAACAAAAGTCTTCACCATTCTATCCACTATATGCTCCTTGTCCTCATACAGCCCGCATACATCTTCACCCTATGCACATACAACCCATGTATACCTCAATGAATACACACCCTATACACAAACAACCCGCGTATGCATCAAAAACTAGGGTTTCTGAAGTTCCGAGAATTTTTTCATCAAGATCTCCGGTATTGCCAAAACATTGAAGAATCCATGAGACCCTCCTCTCGCTCTCTTCCTCATAATAGATCTTCAATCATGCTCAAGAGATTCAAACCAATAAGATTCTCTCACAAGAAGCTCTCTATCAATACTCCAAAGATATTCACAAGAAGCTCTCCATTTATCCACTCAAAGGATGATCTACCAGAGACCATCGCTATCTTATTTATACGTTCATCCTCTAGGTTACTTGACCCATTTTTAGGTCACTTAACCCATTTCTAGGTCACTCAACCTATTTTCCTTATTTTAGGGTTAACCAATTTCCATAAATTGAAAGTTCTCCAATATTTTATCATTTAAATATTCCTTATTGATTTTGTCACTTCGTTTTATTATTTAAGTAATCCACCTCGACTTTGTCACTTTACTTCATCATTTAAATAATGATTTCTTCTTTTATGTCACTTTGACTTCTTTTCCCTTGTGGGCTTCAAGCCTTCGTATGGGGGTCCTCGAATTTCATAAGGCCATAACTCTCAAACCGTGAGGAGTTATGTGACATTCCACATACCATCGAAAATGGCATGAAAAGCACTATCCATGTAGGATAGTTTCACCAACAAATTCATTGATCTTCATCTCATTATTTAACATACAATCATGGGTCCTCCAACTATTCTTCTAGGATAACTCAATCCACAAAGCGTCTTCCCATGAGGGCTTTCACCATAAGAGGACCACTTTGGAGTTCATCCATTCGTGCACATTATCAATCATGATAAGACAATAATGAGTGATATTTTCATCAAACAAACTATGCATCATCATGTATCAATGACAACTCAATGATCAATCTTCATCTATCTATCATATCAATGATCCATTTTTATCAATTGGTTTCCACTTGAACATCTATCATTCTCATCAAGGAAAATACATATACATTTATCATCAATCATCAATCAATCAATCCTTTGACATCAATCAATCACTTGAAATCAATCAATCAATTGAAATCAATCAATAACATCAATCAATAAAACCATTGGCATAAATGACAACATGATCCAACAATCTCCCCCTTTGGCATTGATGGCAATACCAACATTGATGTCAATCACCAATCACCAATTATTGATGTCAACATTGAGATAAGGCATGATCTACATCAATAGTCAATGTGACTATCTCTCCCCATCAATAAACATTAATCACATCAATGTGCTTAACTCTCCCCCTTTGACATCAATGACAAAGGGCCATTCTCTTCTCTGGTATTCTCCCCCTATCTGAGTGCCTTTGATATTCCCCTAAAAAATATCTCCCCTTTTTTACAAGGGATATCATTCTGATGTAATTTTGAAAATACATCGAACATACTCCCCCTGTGACCATTGCTCCTCCTAGAATTATGCCTCTATGCGCTTTCTAAAAATAAAGGGCTCTTTTCTAAGTATGCATCTGATAAATATCTCCTCCTAGAATTATCAGAACAAGAATGACTCCCTATATGGATATGTCTCCCCCTATCTTCTCTGCAAGATGAACAATATGTTGTCATATGACGATCCTTAGACATGTTCATTTATCAAACTCATCCCATACCAACCATCATGAAGCAAAAGATTAATCAAATACATCATGTGCCAAAATGTGTGTTCATCATACACACCATCTAAGTACATCGATCATGTACATCATCATTATGCAATGTGCCAAAATATATCATCCATGAAATGTATCAATCATATGCCTCTATCAATATGCCAACATGTGCATACACCAATATGCCAACCATGTGCATCTACCAACATTCCAAAAAATGTATCGTATCACTCATGATATGTCTCCATCATGAACCAAGTTCCACAATCATTTATCTCAAACAATGTCAAATCCTCCATAAAATATGTGCCAATCAAACTGCTAGTAGGTGCCTCTACCAATGTACTAGAAAATTATCAATCATGCATCAACTATAGATCAACAATGATGTACAACATGATCATATCATCAACTTCACCAACTATATGTCTCAATATGTATCCCAATCACATGAAAAATGCATGCACCATGATATCCATCATATGCTTCCAATAATATATCATAAGATATATCAATGAAACTCAAATATGTGCCAGCCATGTACTCCAATAGATCAACATCAAACCATACTCATGGGTTAGTGCCATGTACCCAAGATATATTTTACATTGTCACCTTACATGATATAACATAGAACCATGAAAACCTGTAGCAAACAGTGTGAGAACCGGCAATAAACAATGTCAGACCCTGCAACACAGAGTTATACCATTACATCAAGTTGCAACCCATGTGCATTGCCTTTTTCCCAAGGCTTTACCACATATACATTGATTGTTGCACAACAGAGCGTGTATGTACACAACCTATTCAATGTTAGTCTGCGTATGTACGCGACTGTCACCATTGTCACCTGTGTATGCCTTAGTAGATGACACTTTTGAACTTCCCTTCAGTTTTTCATCCTATTCTGGTTATTTTGTCTTCTTTAGCCACTTTTGTAGAGGTTCTTGCTTCTCATAACTTGAGCTCTGACCATCCATCTTTTCAAAGATGTATCCCTTTCTTTCTTCATTCCTTCTTCTAGCCATGCTATGTGAAGTCCTCGTCATGGACTTTATTCTTTTGTTCCAACACTCCTGGGATTTGTGGCCAAATCCACTATAGTTGTAGCATCTCATGGTGTTACAGTGAACAACAATGTGTCCTACTTGATCACATCTCCAACACCTCATGGTGTTATAAAATCTTCCATTATGTATCCTTTCATATTATCTACACTCAAATGATTTGTGACCATATCATGAATAACAATGCCCATGAAAAATACTTTCATGCCTTTTCTTTGGTGTCCCAAGAATAGCTTCTTGATGTCTTCCTTGCTTTGTTCTTTTGAGATTTTCTTTTCCTTGTGTATAAGGTTTTTTTGTAACATTGTCTTCCTTCTTTGATGGATTTACCTCATGCTTCTTTGAGGTTCTTGCTTCAGCATGTGTATCGTCTTGTTTGTATCCAAGACTTGATTTATCACATGGTGATCTTTGACTTTCCAAGATCTCATCCAAGATTCGTGAGCTATTCAAGAATTTGTTTGACTTTTCTACCTTTTTTCTAAGGTCAACAATTTCAGCTTCTAACTTATAACATGACTCTTCCTTTTCAATTATTTGATTCTTCAATAATTCCTCTATCCTTTTGGCTTCTTCAATTTGGGTCTTGAGATGGACAATAATTTTAAAACTTTTGCTAATCTCATCCACTACCTTCATATCTTCTTTCTCATTCTTTAGTCTTGTGATCTCTTCTTCATTTTATTCTAATTTAGAATGCTCTTCTTGTTCTTTGAGCATTCCCTTTAACTTCAAGATGTAACTATGAATTCTCCTAAAAACTTCTTAGTGTTATCCGAAAGATAGTTATAGTGTGTATAAAAATGATCACTTCTATATCTATATAAACCCTCTTCAATTTCCTTTTGAATTTCTAATAGATTTTATTCTATTCTTTCCATGGGATAGCTATCATCAAACTTTACACAAATTGTTTCTAGATCATCTACTTCACTTGAGAAAAATTCAACATCATCACATTTTGAATCATTGCAATCAAGAGTCTTTGGAGATTCTTTACCTTCAATATCTTCCTTCTTGCCAACATCATCACATGATTCTTTTCCTTCATTTGAAATGTCTTCAATATCTTTCTTTGTGCTATCATCACTTGATTCTTTATCTTTACTTGAAATGTTTTCAAAATCACATTTAGAAATAATGCATTCAAGAGGTTTTGGAGATTCTTTACCTATAGTGATCTTGATGGAGTGATCTTCAATATCTTATTTGTCCTTCTTTCTTTGATATGTCTCCTCTAGCTTGAGCCATATATCCTTGGTGGAACTGCATTGTCCCATGCTCTCTTTGATAGGGATTGAGAGTCCACTAAGAATGGTCTTGAGAGCCAATGCATCATTCTTCTTTCCTTCCCTTTGAGCTGCAAAATTTGACTTGTTATTCAATGAAACTGATCCACCAATGGTTTCCTTCCAAATATATGCTCCCATTGTCTTCAAATATAATATCATCTCTATTCTCCAAGTAGAATAGTTTTCCTCATCAAGGATTGGAACTTCATCATCCATTTGTGTCTCTATGGATCTCCTTCAAGATTTTTAAGGATTGTAGTGAAAGATTTCTTTGATACCAATTTTTGGACACACCTACCACACTTAGAGGAGGGGTGAATGAGTGTGGGGCACTTTTTCCCAAAATCTTCCCTCTTTACAAAAAATCCTTAGTTAACATTCAACATTTATTCATTATACGTTGTTGTCATTTATAACCAGTTAGACGAGAACATATATCAACAACATATATGAGCAATATATCATCATCAATTCATCACTACAAGGACCACAAAGAACACAAGATGTATGTACAATTTTTCTTTTTATTATGGACAACAATCCAAGGTTTATCAACAACAACTGAATAGAGTACAACTCTACAAGAGCACCATTTCTATAATGCAAGACTCAACTTACACCCTCAGCACTAACTGAGATGAGGCAACAATCCTCAACAGATATCAATTTGTCAATAGCTACGCGACCTGTCACTAGTGCAGTCAGCGTGTGCATGTACCCTGGCTCACTACAGCCCATGTATGCACGCGGTCAGTGCATACAACAACTTCGATATACCTTTTGAGTTGTTAGGGTTTGTCCTTCAAGATCAACTCAAATTATATGCAATCAATATATCATTCTCTTCTATCTCTGAATGTCCAATCTTACCACCAGGTAGTCACAACACATCCAAGCTCTCTAATATCTTGCTCATGCTCCACAACAAATCAATATGAATGTTGTCTCAATCATGTATAAACAACTAGTAAACCATATAAATCATGTCACCACTGAATCACAACAGTACTAATTACTCCATCAACCAAATCATCCAAAATGAACCATATCATAAAATCCATCCCACGATGTTAAGAACCAAATATCAATATAGCATAGAAAAACCTCATAAAAAGTACTCAATGCCTTGAAAAAGAGATAATTTCAGATAATAATCCTCTTCGAGGGGGAAACCTCCTTTTA
>JZKD02S1673584.1:157225-175078 GCA_000966675.3 Picea glauca | reverse complement strand
ACCCCACTTAAATGTTCAAGTACAAGATGATTCAAAATGAAAATGTCTCCTTGGTATATATAGGAGACTAGGAGGTATAATTACAACTAATGGCCTAAAGCCGACATAAATAAATCAACATTACTAATCTAATATGCCCCAATTAAGGGGTAATCTGACATAAATAAAATAACATTACTAATCTAATATGCCCCAATATTAGGGCTTAACACAAGAATGCCCTAAGCATTCACAACACATCAAACAATATTATCCATCAAGACAATAATGTAACCATACCAATATCTTAGTAATATATCTGAGGCCATAGAATGCAGATCTAGAACTTGCCTCATCATCCAAGAGCTTGGCACCAACTCAAACACAATTCTTCACCATTCTATCCACTATACGCTCCCTGTCCTCATACAGCCCATGTACATACTCACCCTATGTATAGCCAACCCATGTATACCTTAATGTATACACACCCTATACATAGACAACCCGTATATGCATCAGAAAATAGGGTTTCTGAAGTTCCAAGAATTTTGTCGTCAAGATATTTGATATTGCTGAAAGTTTGATGAATCCATTAGATCCTCCTCTCCCTCTCTTCCTCAGAATAGATATTCAATCATGCTCAAGATATCCACACCAATACTTTCATCCTCTAGGTTACTTAACCCATTTTTAGGTCACTTAACCCATTTCTAGGTCACTCAACCTATTTTTCTTATTTTAGGATTAACCAATTTCCATAAATAGAAATTTCTCCAATATTTTATCATTTAAATATTCCTTCTTGATTTTGTCACTTATTTTTATTATTTAAGTAATCCACCTTGACTTTGTCACTTTAATTCATCATTTAACTAATAATTTCTTCTTTTAGGTCACTTTGACTTCTTTTCCCTTGTGGGCTTCAAGCCTTCATATGGGGGTCCTCCAACTTCATAAGGCCATAACTCTCAAACCGTGAGGTGTTATGTGACATTCCACATACCACCTAAAATGGCATGACAAGCACTATCCATCTAGGATAGTTTCACAAACAACTTCATTGATCTTCATCTCATTATTCCACATACAAGCGTGGGTCCTCCAACCATTCTTCTAGGATAACTCAATCCGCAAAGCCTCTTCCCATGAGGGCTTTCACCATAAGGAGACAACTTTTGAGTCCATCCATTTGTGAACCTTATCAATCATGATAAGACAATAATGAGTCATCTTTTCATAAAACAAATTATGCATCATCATGTATCAATGACAACTCATTGATCCATCTTCATCTATGTATCATATCAATGATCCATTTTTATCTTTCGGTTTCCACTTGCACATTTATCATTCTCATCAAGGACAATACATATCCATTTTTCATCAATAATCAATCAAACAATCCTTTAACATCAATCAATCACTTGACATAAATCAAGCATTTGACATCAATCAATCAAACCATTGGCATCAATGACAACATGATCCAACAATATCCCCCTTTGGCATTGATGGCAATACCAACATTGATGTCAATCACCAATCACCAATTATTGATGTAAAAATATAGATAATGCATTCTCTACATCAATAGTCAATGTGAATATCTCTCCCCATCAATAAACATCAATCAGATCAATGTGATTAACTCTCCCCCTTTGACATAAATGGAAAAGGGTCATTCTCTTCTTTGGGCTTCTCCCCCTGTTTGAGTTCCTTTGATGTTCCTCTAAATACTCTCTCCCCCTTTTTACAAGGGATATCATTCTGACGTAATGCTAAAAAGACATCGAACATACTCCCTCTATGACCATCTCTCCTCCTGGAATTATGCCTATGCTCTGTTTCTTCAAATATAGGGCTCTTTTCTAGGTATGCATCTGATAAATATCTCCTCCTAGAATTATGAGAAGAAGAATGAATCCCACTATGGATATATCTCCCCTTATCTTCTCTGGAAGATGAACAATATGCTGCCATATGATGATCCTTGGACCTGTTCATGCATCAAACTCATCCCATACCAACCATCATGAATCAAACGATTAATCAAATACATCATGTGCCAAAATGTGTTCTCATTATACACAACATCTATGTACATCAACCATGTACATCATCATTATGCAATGTGCCAAAATATATCATCCATGAAATGTATCAATCATATGCCTCTATCAATATGCCAACATGTGCATCTACCAATATTCCAACCATATGCATCTACCAACATTCCAAACAATGTATCATATCACTCATGATATGTCTCCATCATGAACCAAGTTCCACTTTCATGTATCTCAAACAAATGTCAAATCCTCCATAAAACATGTGCCAATCAAATTGCTAGTAGGTGCCTCTACCAATGTACTAGAAAAGTATCAATCATGCATCAAATATAGATCAACAATGATGTACAACATGATCATCTCATCAACTTCACCAACTATATGTCTCAATATGTATCCCAATCACATGAAAAATGCATGCACCATGCTATCCATCATATGCTTCCAATAATATATCATAAGATATATCAATGAAACTCAAATATGTACCAGCCATGTACTCCAATAGATCAACATCAAACCATAATCATGGCTTAGTGCCATGTACCCAAGATATATTTTACATCGTAACCTTACATGATCTAACATAGAACCATGAAACCTGCATCAAAAAGTGTTAGAACCTGCAATAAAAAATGTCACACCCTGCAACACAGAGTTATACCATTACATCAAGATGCAACCCATGTGCATTTTCGTTTTCCCAAGTCTTTACCACATATACAAGGCCTACTGCACAATATAGCATGTATGTATGTTTCCTATTCAAGGTCAGTCTGCGTATGTACGCGACTGTCACCACTGTCACTTGTGTATGCCTTAGTACATGACACTTTTGAACTTCCCTTTAGTTTTTTATCTTGTTCTGGATATTATGTCTTCTTCACCCACTTCTGTAGAGGTTCTTGCTTCTCAGAACTTGAGCTATGAGCATGCATCTTTTCAAATATGTTTTCCTTTCTTACTTCATTCCTTCTTCTAGCCATGCTATGTATCGTGGGCTTTCTTCTTGTGTTCCAACCCTCCTGGGATTTGTGGACAAATCCACTACAGCTGTAGCATCTCATGGTGTTATAGTGAACAACAATGTGTCCTACTTGATCACATCTCCAACACCTCATGGTGTTATAAAATATTCCATTATATCTCCTTTCAAAAGATCTACACTCAAAATATGTGTGACCATATCCATTACATCAATAACAATGCCCATGAAAAATACTTTCATACCTTTCCTTTGGTGTCCCGAGAATAGCTTCTTGATGTCTTCTTTCTTTGTTCATTTGAGATTTTCTTTGCCTTGTGTAGAAGGTTTCTTTGTAACATTGTCTTCCTTCATTGATGGACTTACCTCATGCTTCTTTGAGATTCTTTCTTCAGCATGTGTATCTTCTCCTTTGTATCCAAGACCTGATTTATCACATGGTGATCTTTTACTTTCCAAGATCTCATCCACAATTCTTGAGCTATTCAAGAATTTGTTTGACTTTTCTACCTTCTTTCTAATGTCAACAATTCCAGCTTCTAACTTACAACATGACTCTTCCTTTTCAATTATTTGATTCTTCAATAATTCCTCTATCCTTTTGGCTTCTTCAATTTGGGTCTTGAGATGGACAATAATTTTAAAATGTTTGCTAATCTCATCCTCTACCTTCACATCTTCTTTCTCATTCTTTAGTCTTATGATCTCTTCTTCCTTTTCTTCTAATTTAGAACTCTCTTCTTGTTCTTTGAGAATTCCCTTTAACTTCAAGATGTACCTTTCACTTCTCCTAAAAAAATTCTTGGTGTTATCCGAAATATAGTTATTGTGTGTATAAAAATGATCACTTCTATATCTATATAAACCCTCTTCAATTTCCTTTTGAAGTTCTAATAGATTTTATTCTATTCTTTCCATGGGATAACTATCATCAAACTTTACACAAACTGTTTCAGATCATCTTCTTCACTTGAGAAAAATTCAACATCATCACATTTTGAATCATTACAATCAAGAGTATTTGGAGATTCTTTACCTTCAATATCTTCCTTCTTGCCAACATCATCACATGATTCTTTGCCTTCATTTCAAATGTCTTGAAGATCTTTCTTTGTGCTATCATCACTTGATTCTTTATATTCACTTGAAATGTTTTCAAAATCACATTTAGAAATAATTCATTCAAGAGTTTTTGGAGATTCTTTACCTTTAGTGACTCTTGATGGAGTGATCTTCAATATCTTCTTTCTCCTTCTTCCTTTGATATGTCTCCTCTAGATTTAGCCATAGATCCTTGGAGGAAGTGCATTGTCCCATGCTCTCCTTGATAGGGCTTGAGAGTCCACTAAGAATGGTCTTGAGAGCCAATGCATCATTCTTCCTGCCTTCCCTTTGAGCTGCAAAATTTGACTTGTTATTCAATGAAATTGATCCACCAATGGCTACCTTCCAAATAGATTCTCCCATTGTCTTCAAATATAATCTCATATCTATTCTCCAAGTATAATATTTTTCCTCCTCAAGGATTGGAACTTCATCATCCATTTGTGTGTCTATGGATATCCTTAAATCTTGTTAAGGAATGTAGTGAAGGACTGCTCTGATACCAATTGTTAAACACACCTAACACACTTAAAGGGGGGGTGAATGAGTGTGGGTCTCTTTTTCCCAAAATCTTCCCTCTTTACAAAAAATCCTTAGTTAACATTCAACATTTATTCATTATACATAGCTATCATTTATAACCAATTAGATGAGAACATATATCAACAATATATCATCATCAAGTCATTGCTACAAGGAACATAAAGAACACAAGATGTATGTACAATTTTTCTTTTTATTATGGACAACAATCTAGGTTTTATCAGCAACAACTGAATAGAGTACAACTCTACAAGAGCACCAGCTCTATAATGCAAGACTTAGCTTACACCCTCAACACCAACTGATATGAGGCAACAATTCTCAATAGATATCAATCTATCAATAGGTACGTGACCTGTCAGTACTGCAACCAGTGTGTGCACATGCCCTGGCTCACTATAGCCTGTGTATGCATGCGGTCAGTGTATACAACAACCTACATATACCTTATGAGTTGTTAGGGTTTATCCTTCAAGATCAACTCAAATTATTTGCAATCAATATGTCATTCTCTTATGTCTCTGACTATCTAATCTGACCATCTGCCAGTCACAACATATCCAAGATCTCCAATAGCTTGCTCATGCTCCACAACAAATCAATATGAATGATATCTCAATCATGTATAAACAACTAGCATACCATAGCAATCATGTTACCACTGAATTAGAAGAGTATTGATCACTCCATCAATCAAATCATCCAAAATGAACCATATCATAGAATCCATACCAAGAATTCCCTAAGAATTCATAACACATCAAACAATAGTATCCACCAAGATAATAATGTAACCATACCAGTGTCTTAGTGATAGATCTGAGGCCATAGAATGCAGATCTGGAACCTGTCTGATCATGGAATAGTTTGGCACCAGCTCAAACACAAGTCTTCACCATTCTATCCACTATACGCTCCATGTCCTCATACATCCCACATACATACACACCCTATGTACATCTATCCTGCATATACCTCAATGTATACGCACCCTATACATAGACAGCTCGTGTATGCATCAAAAACTATGGTTTCTGAAGTTGTGAGAATTTTGTCATCAAGATATTCAATATTGCTGAAAATTTGATGCGTCCATGAGATCCTCCTATCTCTCTCTTCCTTAGAATAGATATTTAATCATGCTCAAGAGATCCACACCAATAAGATGCTCTCACAAGAATTTCTCCATCAATACTCCAAACGATATTCACAAGAAGCTTTGCATTGATCCACTCAAAGGATGATCTACAAGAGACCATATTTATCTTATGTATACTTTCATCCTATAGGTTACTTAACCCATTTTTAGTTCACTTAACCCATTTCTAGGTCACTCAACCTATTTTCCTGATTTTAGGGTTAACCACTTTCCATAAATAGAAGGTTCTCCAATATTTTATCATTTAAATATTCCTTCTTGATTTTGTCACTTATTTTTATTATTTAAGTAATCCACCTTGACTTTGTCACTTTACTTCATCATTTAAATAATTATTTCTTCTTTTAGGTCACTTTGAATTCTATGCCCTTGTGGGCTTGAAGCCTTCATATGGGGGTCCTCCAACTTCATAAGGCCATAACTCTCAAACCGTGAGGAGTTATGTGACATTCCACATACCACCGGAAATGGCATGACAAGCATTATCCATCTAGGATAGTTTAACCAACAATTTAATTGATCTTCATCTCATTATTCCACATACAAGCATGGGTCCTTCTTATTCTAGGATAACTCAATCCACAAAGGGTCTTCCCATGAGGGATTTCACTATAAGGGGACCACTTTGGAGTTAATCCATTTGTGCACCTTATCAATCATGATAAGACAATAATGAGTCAAATTTTCATGAAACAAACTATGCATTATCATGTATTAATTACAACTCATTGATTCATCTTCATCTATGTATCATATCAATGATCCATTTTTATGAATTGGTTTCCACTTGGACACCTATCATTATCATCAAGGACAATACATATACATTGTTCATCAATCATCAATCAATCAATCCTTTCACATCAATCAATCACTTGACATCAATAAATGGCATCAATCAATCATTTGATATCAATCAATGACATCAATCAATCAAACCATTGGCATCAATGATAACATGATCCAACAGGGTTAGGGGAGAGTTTGCAGAGAGAGGCTTGCATTGCAAAGAGGCTAGGAAGGATGGGGAATGATAACATGATTCATCTATTGTAGCACAGTGTGAAAGCCTAATATGATTGCATGAAGAATAATAAAGAATCCAGTCGTTGTGGATGTAGCCCAAGGTTTCGTTGAACCACGTTAAATTTTGTGTCTGAATGTGTCTTTTTATGTGATTGTTCATGGAAGTTATATTTATGCATGATTAGATCTAGATTTGTTTGTTATATGAATGATGCACAGTAATTGTGAATGTTCCATTGAGTTATCTATGTGTTGTATAATTGATATTACCAATTAATTAAGGGATGAGAGACACAAAACATTGCACACAGGGTATATAAGTATCAGTGAACATGTTGATGACCTCATATCTCCTCATCCTTGCAGAAATTTGGCTCCTACAGTCCCATTAGATACCTCAAGTAAGACTTCACTTGCATGAAAGTGATGCCGAAAGGGATGGTATATGAAGGATTTTGTTGGTTAAATAACTTGAACATAGGGTCTTACAACCGTGCACCAACATCTACCTGTGAAGGTTAAATTCCCTTAGATTTCCAGAATATTTAGTTTATTGAATTTCTTCTTATGCATGAAATAGATAAAACGTGGAAAATAGAGAACATAAAAAATACAATCGCACCATCCATAATGAACACAAAATATCACTTGGGAAACCTAATACGGGAGAAAACGCAGCTAGAAGGTGAGGCTTCTCTGCTCTCTTTTCTCTGGTATAGAAATAATGCAAGTACAAAGAAAGAGGCACTCTATGTGGAGTTTCCTTCGACCTGTGGCTAGTATGGGTTCTATAGAATCTCTCCTCTTTTATGATCATAGAATACCACTCTTCCATGTTTTCCTTAGCTACGAAACAAGATACAATGTAAAATAATGGAACCCCTTCTCCTCCTAGTGACCTTGTACTTAGCATAGATCAATAGCCATCTAGGGGTAGGGTTTTGAATTCCTCAACCTTCAATTTTGATAAGGTTTTGGACCTTCAAGAATGTTCTTAGAAAATAAACTACATGGATATCCACTCACACCATGTTGATCAATACGGTAGGTCAACTTTTGGGAGGCGCAACTCTCTCATACGAACTCTGATTGAAGAATGATGTGCACCGTTGGAAAGGTATCGATGCGTAGAATATAAAATATTCCTCCATATTAATTTTCAAACCAAAAAATAGTTCGTTTGATGCATAAAAATGGTTTCAAAAGATTTTAGACAATTTTTTGGACCCAAATTTCAAAATTTGGACCAGATGTTGAAATGGACCTGCAAGTTTATTCCTCCATTTTTTCCACCTAGAAAGCACTAATATAGATGAAAAAAAATATAATGATCCAATACATATCATACTTGCCCATTTAGGGAGGATTTGGGTGCCCAAAATATTCACTAAATGAGGTGAGAAAAAATTTCCTCTACCTTTTCCCTGGAGTACCACTTTGTTTTTCCTAGAAGTTGTCCTTTCAACCCAATCTGCGAAAGGTCATGCTACCCATGTCTTGTAGTTATATACCACTTCTGAAAAACGGTGTCCTCTACAAACTCTTCCTGAGTGTCTGGTGATAATTCCTCTATGGAAGGTAGGACCTTATCCTCCTTCTGATCCAACATGGAAGGATGATGGAGTTTGAGATTCTCCACATTCACTACTGGGTGAATGTGCATGTAGGGGGGCAGAATGAGTCTGTAGGTGTTATCTCCCACATTTTACAATACCTCGAAAGGACCATAACATAGAGACTTGATATTATTACCCGGACCCTATAGCCTTTCCTTATTCATTTGTAGTCATACTCTGTCTCCCACTCTAAATGTTCTCTCTGTTCTGTGTTGGTCATGTCTAGCCTTTTACTTCTCTTATGACTTCTTTAGTGTCTCTTGTACCTGCAAATGAATCTTTCTAATATTTTCAAAAAACATTTCTACTTTTAATGCATCTCCTGTGATTTCCTCCCTCACTCCTCCTTGTTGTCCATATACAAGTTTCCAAAGAAAGTGGAAAGTACCCAAAGAAAGTTTCAAAAGGTAACTTAATAGTAAAAGTGTGTACTTCTATGTTATAAGAGTGTTGCAGATAGATCAAATTTTCATCCCAAGTCTTCATATGCTTCTGATTGTAACTCCTCAAAAGATGCACCAAAGTCCCATTGACTACTTTTGTCTTCCCATATGTATGTGGATGGAATGTTGTAGGCCTTTTCAACTTATTTTCCATCTTCACCCACAATGTAGTCCAAAATGCACTGAGAAATATAGTATCCTTATATGAGATTATGCTCCTTGGTATTCCGAAGTGCACCCATACCTATTCAAAGAATAATTTTGTTGCTTCGTATCTCTTGATGGTATTTTCACAAGGTATGAGAATGCACATTTTGGTGAACCTATCAACTACCAAAAATAAATAGTCATGTCCCTTCTGTGTGGTTGGTAAATGTCCTACAAAATTTATGGAAATGTTTTCCCAAGGTCGAGTGGATATAGATAAGGGATGGTATAGACCTTAGTTGTTGTTATTGTTCTTACTAGTACAAAAGCGTATACAACCTCTAATATACCATGCTACATATTCTTTCATTCTGAGCCAGTAAAAATACCTTTGTAACTTGGCAACTGGCTTCCCAACACCAAAATGCCTTGCAACCTTCGAGGTGTGAGCCTCTCTCATAAGTTGTTGTTGTTCACTTTTAGGGACACAAATCTTGTCAATCTTGTAGAGTAAACCATTATGGAAATGATACTCTTCCTTTCCATCACCTTCTTCTATACAAATTTGTACCTGTAGCTACTAAAAAACATTCTCGAAGTCCTCATCTTCTATGTATGCCTCTTTATATGAATCATGGGTAAAAGGTTCCATGTGAATTAGAGTTCCCAAAGTTGTAATATTGGATGTGGGTGGACGTGAAAGCATGGTTACCAATGTATTTGTTCTACCCTTCTTATACATGATGACTAGATGACTTTTTTGTAAAAACCCCATCCACTTGTAATGCTTGGTTTGTTGTAGCTTACTTTGGGTTTAAAAATACTGTAGTGTCTAGTTATATGTGTGGATGATGGTCTCCTTGACCATTAGATAGTTCTTCCACTTTTTGATGGATTGTACCAAGGCACAAATCTCTTTTTCATAGGTAGGGTAGTTGAGAACCTCCCCATGAAATACTTCAGAATGATAGCAGGCGGGCCTTCTCTCTGCATCAGAACTACTCCCATGCATACCCACTTGCATCTGTCTCCACTTTGAAATTTTTCTGCAAATTTAGTAGTGCGAGAAAAATTTCTTGACTAGTCTTTGTTTTCATCTCATCAAAGGCATTTTACTGATTCCTCCCCCAATAGAAACTTTTACCACTTATTTTTATGGTGTGGAGTGGTGAAACTACCATTGAAAATAAAGATATGAACTTCCAAAAGTATTGTGATTCCCCTACAAAACTCCTAACTTCAATGACATTTATAGAAACTGACCATTTCATGATGTTCTCCATATTTGCAGATCTATCTTGATATCCCCTCCATCGATCACATACCCCAAATACACAAAAGATTACTGAGAAAACTCACATTTCTTGAGATTAGCCAGGAACTAGTGTTTTTTTAGAGTCTCTAACACCTACATAAGATGTGAAATGTGCTCCTCCCAGGTATCGCTATAAACCAATATATCATCCAAATAGACAATAACAAATGAATCTAGATAAGGGCGTAAAACATCATTCATTAGTCTCATAAATGTAGCCAGTGTGTTGCATAAACCGAATGGTATAACCAACCACTCATACAAATCTTGTCTTTTCTTGAAGGAAATATTCCATCTATATTCTTCTTTGACTCGTACTTGGTGATATCTCGATTTAAAATCAATCTCAGTGAAGTACTTGGCATGTTGCAGCTAGTCCAATATATCATCAATCCTTGTCAGAGGGTATTGATTCTTCACTGTAATATTGTTCAATTCCCTATAATTGATACACATTCTCCAAGTCCCATCCTTCTTGGGAACAATTATGACCACAAGGTGAGGTACTTGGCCGAATCACACCCTGCTCCAACAACTGTCGCAATTGCTTCACTTCATTTCCTTCCAAAATGAATTGTCCATACAACCCAATATTTGGAAATGGGGAGTATAGAAATAAAAATATTTCATTCTCCACATCCCTCTTGGGTGGTATCCCCTTAGGGCTCCTTGAACACTCCTATGTATTCCTTTAGAAAATCCTCTAATCAATGTTTCTTCTATTTAGTACACCCCTCCAAGAATGCCTTCACTCTCATTGATTCATCATCAGACTAATTTTATCTTTAGAAAAACAAAACATATTTCTTATTAGAACTAATCAACTTGTTGGCTTGGTTGGCACTTACCAGTGAGATATTTAACTTGCCTTTATGTGTGTTAATGATGTAGGACTTCCCATTGTTTATAATTTAGTATTGGTTGGCTATCCACATGAATATTGCATCCCTCATATGCATGTAAGGGATTCCAAACACTACTCCACATACATCAAGGGGTAATACATCTAATTCCACTTCATCAATAAAATAAGCACTTATAACAAATTTAATATTACATTGTTTTGTTACCTTTATCTTTGCATCCTTGTTTACCCAACCCAATGGATAGGGGATAGGATGATTGTGAACCTATAATCCAATCTTTTTGACTAGATTCCCTACTATGATATTAGCTTCTGAAGTAGGTTCAAACATAGCATTTATATTTGTCTTCTTAACCTGAATCTTGATGTGGAAGATCTTAGTCATCTCCTTCTCTTCTTGGTGATGAAGGATACTCAGATTCACCTCTTTTTGCATAGATGTGTAGACAATATTTTCATCCACATCCGAGCTACTTTCAACTTGATTGCTCAAATCTATGGCTAGAAGGTTCTTTTTCTTTCTATCCTTCTTGTGGTTATTTGGGTTCAACTTTGGATGTAGTTTCCATTATTTTTCCTCGGTGTGTCCATTAATGTTGCAATGATTTCAATTGTTGTTGGGATCTTTATTGTGATGTGTAGTGGTTGTTGTATACTTATATTTTTCCCATTTCCACTTATTCTTCCCCTCCTTGGAAGCTTCTCGATGCTCTTTCTACTTCAAACCAGTTGGTCGCCCTTTCCTTTGGCCTATGTTTTCTAGGTATTGTGCATGTACACACACATCATCCACTATCCTTGTCTTGAAGAGAATCACCTGCTTTTATAAATGAATGTGTAAACCCCCCATATACTTGAGGAGTACATATGGTTTCTTGGGAGAGATAACCATAATGATGGCCACCTTTTTGAACTTAGTGGTGTACTCCTATACACTCTTCCCCTGCCTCTACCTGAAGTAGTGCCACTAAATCCATTGGTCCTATACATACCCGATAGGGTATAATTGGGACTTGATGAGGGTTTTGAATTCCTCCCACCTAGTTACTGGCAGATCACCATCCATCCTAAGAGTTTTTGTGTGTATTTCCCACCAGGTTAAAGCATGGCCCTCTAACATCAATCTAGCAAATGAAATCTTTTTCCCTTCATCTATATGGTGAATGCTAAAATACACTTCTAGTTGTTACAACCAATAATTTGATTTTAATGCATAGATCTTGTCCTAGTATGGATTTATGCCCACTTTTGCTTCCATATTGAATAGGGAATTTGAAAGGTTCATGGAACTTGAACTCAACTTCTCTTTCTCATATTCTTTTTGTGACTCCTTTCTTGAGTCTTCATGATCTCCCAATTTCCCCTTTGATCCGATATTTGAGTTGGAGCCTCCATGATCTCCAAACAGTCCTATATTTCTTGCTAGATCCTCCATGAGGAGGTTCGTATTGTAATTTATGTCAATGAATTGCGCTTCCAACCTCTCATATCTCTCTTTTGTTGGATCTCGAGGGTTATTATGAATAGGATTTTCCGACATGGCTAGGGTTTGCGATTTCTCTTTAAGCCAATTCCTAGATCGTGAAACTTCTCATAAATACCCCAAAAGAAAACCTCCTCTTATACCAATATGAAACTACCTTGGATATTCCACTAGAACATTTTGTGACAACAAATCTGATAAATAAAACCAGAATCTACTTATGAAGGTTAAATTCCTTTAGATTTCCATGATATTTAGTTTATTGGTTTTCTTATTATGAATGAAATAGATAAAATGCGTGAAATAAAGAAAAGTAAAAATACAATCACACCATCCACAAAAAACAAAATATATGATATGGGAAACCAAATATGAGAGAAAACCCAGCTAGAAGGTGAGGCTACTCTTCTCTCTTTTCTCTAGTATAGAAATGATGCAAGTACAAAGAAAGAGGCACTCTTTATGGAGTAGCCTTTGACCTGTGGACTTTATGGTTGCTATAGAATCTATCCTCCTCTATTATGCTAATATGTTTTTATCAACTATGGAACAATATAAAATGCAAAAGAATTGAACCCCTTCTCCTCCTAGTGGCCCAGTATTTAACATAGCCTGATAGTCATCTAGGGGTAGGGTTTTGACTCACTCAACCTTAAATTGTGATAAGGTTTTGGAAATTATAGAATTTTCTTAGAAAATACACTACATGGATAGCCCCACATGTCTCATTAATGTAGGTTGAGTGGTGTCATCCACTTGCACCATGGTTATCAATACGATAGGTCAACTTGTGGGAGGCATAAATTTCTCATACAAACTCCAATTGATGAACAATTTGTATTGTTGTAAAGGTATCAGTGTGTAGAGTATATACAATTCCTCTATAGTAATGTTTGGACCAATAAAAGTGTCATTTTATTACTAAAAATGGCACCATAAGATTTCAAACAATTCTTTAGACTCAAATTTCCAAATTTGGACCAACCGTCAAAATGGTCGTGTTATCGCACAATTTGTAGGTAGGGTAAAGCCCAACCCAAATAAAAAACGTCTAACAAAAATAGGGACACCTATAACTATCACCTCAATAGATATCCTCCTTTTCTTATTAATGGACAAGTCCAACACAAGGGAGGCTTCCTGGGTGACCCTAGGGGGATTGTTGATCCAGGTGGATATCGATGGCCACCCACCTATTCCAGCTGGCTCCTCTTGATATTTTTTATATCAACATTTTCTTCTATACTTATTTGTAATTGTGGGTTCTACACTTTCAGGGCTATCTAAATCCTTACACATATTCCAGGTGGATACTGGTGGTCTCCCACCTAATCCAACTGGCTTATTTTGTATGTTTATGTCAACAGATCTTGTTATACTTCCAGGGATTTTTTGGGGCCCTAAAAATTTTTTTTTGTCTTGCCAAATTCAAAATGTAGATGAAGTCATAGTTTGATGGCTTAATGCGTAGTTCTCTAAAGGACCTTTCCAACGGGATATCATGCACCTTAAATAAAGGTCGAATGAAAAAGTTATGACCCTGAGAAGTTGAGGTACCAACTTACACATAGGGGCCCACATAACTTTTGGTGTTTCATCTCCTAGGATTAGGTTTTTGGATGTCTATGGTTTTGGCATTCATGGGTAATATAAAAAATGTGTCTAGGGCCTCATTGTGATCATTATTATTAAACAAATGCGTGTAGCAGCCACATCTCTTCTTGGAGACAACTACCACAATTCGAGTGTAACACCCTGTTTCCCCCAGATTGTAAATATAATTGGACTGGCCAAGGACTATGGAAAAATCATAAGTATGAATATGTGATGTAAATGGACCTGCAGGAAGAGGTCAATGAATGTGAAATAATATTTTGAATTTATTGCAGGACTGTTGAGAGGGGATGTGCAGAAAAGAGACCACGATGGTGGTGGAAGGCTCCTGAAAAGGTGGCATTAACTTCCACCCTAAATGAATACTGTATTTGGACTCCACTGGCCCAGAGAACCAAAAGCAGCTCGCTGGCCCTGAAACTTAATGCCTTGCAGGCTGGTAAGTTGATGGCTTGATGAGGGATGGGGAGGTGAACCGCCGGTCCGAAGAGCCATCATGACTGACCAGCACGAGGGTAATCGTGCCACATGCAACCTCGCGAGAGGATAAGGCGTATGGCAGAAGCGATTGAGGGGCAGACGCAAGGGGAACTCTGGAAATTTTTATGCAGAGTGAGTGATAGAAGGGAGGGAGGATTGCAACCTTTGCTCCTGGTCACTGGCAGATGGAGAGACATAGTCTCGACAACATCGTGGTCTCAGCTCGGGGTTGGCTAGTGGTAAATCCATTAGAAGTCACTACACCTACGGTTGGGTGGAAACGAGCACCCCTCTCAGCAGTTTCACCCATTTCTGAAGTCACTTCTAATAAGTGTTTTGTATACATATTGCCTCTTGAAATTCATAGAATGATACATATATGTATATGCTCATAGACCTGTGAAATTGTGAATGATTTCAGTGTAAGAATGTCTGGGCAGTGTTTTGATAAGAATTTATAGACATATGCTTATAACAGAGGAATCCATGCATGATTTAAGTTGATAAATGAATCTAATTATAGGTTGAATTAAGTTAGGCTTCTAACCCATTCTCAGGAAGTTGTTTCCCTTCACCCATCTCCGGGAGAGCCCCGGAATATATCTCTTGTAGAGATTTCCTCCTTGGAAAGGTTTACCCAGAACCTGGAATAGGAACTTGAAGGTGAAATTCTTAATAACCTTGTATGAGGAGGAACGATCCTCTTTAAAACCCGAAATGGCAGCTTAAGGGAGGAATATCGAATCGACGAATGAGAATTCGTCGGAAAATCCATAGTTTCCCCACGACCGTTAGATTAGCAGGAGAAGGTAGGGCGTTAAAGGCCTTACCACCTGATTTTCCTATGTCTTAATGGGTAGGGAAGAGTCTAGGGCCGTTAGATCTGAACAATGATCCCAATAGTTGTCGGATCTGTGGAAGTTACGCGGAGGGTAAGTCCTCGTGGATAGGAGGAGAAATCGATGGTTAGGATTCGCAGAGGAAGATTGCGAAATCCTGTCAGCCATTAGATCTCGGGAAAGTTGCGTAGGGTTTAAGTCCTAGTATGCATATGAGGAGTCCCGGAAGAGTCATCAGGGTTTGAAGGTCAAGAGAATCGAGACCTTGTAGGTCACGAAATCTCGAGAAAGGATCCTAGCCATTGATCTCGGTAGGACACGCGTCAGACATCAGGACAGGAGTCGGAATTTAACCCATCGGGGATTCTAGGAGTGAAGAGATCGTTGCATCAGGATTCGCGATCCACAAAATCCCGATAAGCTCAGAACCATCCATCAGTAGGGACATGTGGCGAGAGATCCCGGAGAGTCAGAGTTCGGGATATCGGGGTTTTCGGAGTCGTGAAACTCTTGCACAATGAAATCACGATCCGCAATTTTTCGACATGGTCGGAGCCGTTCGATCTGAGGGATGCGTGTTCGAGGATCTAAAGGGAGTCAGGGTTTGGAATTTCGATTTTTCCACATACAACGGAACTGTTGCACTAGAAATCGTGATTTCGTGATACCCGATAGAGCGACGAGGAAGTGGTGACGTGGAGGAGAGAGCTCACACGTGCATCGGGGATCGGCATTTCGAGATTCTCAATGACAAGAATACCATGGTAGAGAAGTCGCAAAATTCCAAAACGCGACGGTCCCACAGTCATAGAATTTCAGTGGAGGACAGGTGTCATCCGTATCGGTTTTGGGGACTTGGAGGGTCCTGTGAATTTGTGCAACAGAAATCGCGATTTAGCGATACACGATTTCCCGATCACCAAAGGAGTGTGGGCCATAGGGGTCATGGAAAGGGACAAGTGTCGGAAGGTCAATCCTTCCCATGAGTCAACGCCAGGTGGCATCGAAAATTGGAGAATCGAAAATCCCAAGGGTGTAAGTTCTACACACTCCAATTTCGCGAATTCTAAAACTCCAATAGGGGAAAGGACCGTGGTCTTGTGGACCAGCAGGTCACATGCGAAAAGAGTTAGCCGAAGGGAGATAAGGGGTGCAGAGAGTAGCATCACATATCAGGAATCAGGGATCCGTGAGGTGAGTGATTCATGACCTCGCAAGTGTCGATTTCCCGACGGGAAAAAATTCCGATAAAAGCAAGGAACACGTGGGTGAACGTTCATCGGGGTTCAGGGATTTGTAAGACCCAATCCCATAGTTTCAATAATCGCGATCACACGGGGCTTGATTTCCCTATAGAACGAAGGGAGATCATAAGGTGAGTCCTGTGGGTGTAAGAAAGTCCCGATAAGGGATTCAAAGAGCATTTCAACTCTTTGGGCCAAAGGAGAAGAAGGTCCTGTGGGAGAAGACATGGCTGGGTGGTGCATTTGCATCAAGAGATGGTTGAAAATAGAAATCCTGACGAAAAGTGACATAAGACCACGGTTATGTACAGAGAGTCGGGTAGGTAAATAGAAGACCTGCGACTTGGGGATTGGCATTTTGCTGCTACACGCTCTGGGGATTCTCATTATTGAGAGATCAACCCAAATTTTTTTATTTTATGGTAGTGGGTATGTTACAAAGTCGTATCAGAGCATGGTTACAACACTCGGCCTGATTGGGTTCATGCACGAGTCATGCATAAACCTTGTTCGAAACACTCCTATGAGGAGTAATCCCCTGACTTAACTCTCTTGTCCAGAATTAAAAACTTGGAAAATGAGAACCCGACTGTGTATGCATGTGAAAGAGTTATGAAATTTTGCGCAAATTATAAAATGTATTTAACTCTTGACTAATATCCAGCGTTTGTCTTTTCACTCAAGCGGACGATCAACCATGGGAGTCTACAAATGCAGAGCATGGTGACTCACCAAGAGGTGGGAGAAGGCTCCCCCAACAGAGATGAAGAGTCTGACGAAAGAAGAGCAATAGGAACCCCTCCAGACCTAGCTAAGACTGTGAAGAGTCTCATGGTCGAATTGCAAAGCTGCAAGGCCGATAATGAAAGGATGATGAAAGAACAAGAAAAGCAAACCGAAATTAATGCAGTTCTACTGCAGAGCTTATCCGACCTACAA